>RBNI01002734.1:0-17682 GCA_003990745.1 Jimgerdemannia flammicorona | reverse complement strand
CCCCTACCCAATAAAAGACCACCTTGTCTAACACTATCGCCACTCTCCCACCACTCTGCTCACAGATCCTCACTACCAAACCACGACATCGGCCCCCCTGAGGACCCCAACCCACCCACCATCCAGTCAGCAGATCCCCCAATAGCCCTTCCCATCATAACAACTTCTCCCCCAGCCCTAGCCGCTGGCCCTCCTCAAATACAAAAAGCCAATGGCCTGCCAGTCCCACCCATATTGCTAATACTCATCCTATAGTGAGCCAACTATTACCCACCCCACCCACAAGCCAAGATCTCAAGTCCTCCCATCGACCACCCTCCCCCACCAGCCTATGCCTCATACTCAGTCGATCCCCTATCTCAGTCCAAAAGTCCCCCAAAACCTCGCACTCTCCTAGCCAATGTTCTGGCATCTGTACATGACCCCCAGCTCTCCCAACATCATAACACTCCTCACAGTCAAACTGTCTACCATCCACCAGATGCCCCATATGGAAATTCAGCATGACATTCCTCCACAACATTCTCCACCATACCACCCAGAACTTGGGGGGAAGCCACCTCCATACCTCTGTGCTCCAAGACCAGATACCGGCTCAGTCCCACTCCTCGCCAATCCCTGCCACCTGCCAGCCACTTGGCCAAAGATCCTGGCCAAGCCCCTGCTGGCACTCTACTCCCTCCCCAATATCAAACATAGCAAGTGGTGTGCCTCCCAGGAGCAATCTATCCCAACGCCACATATTTGGCCCCCACACTGCCTCTCCCTCATTGCTTTGCCAGCACAGGCCAATACGGTGTGCTCCATCAGCTATGCCCCACCAAAAGCCCTTAAACCGCAACTGTCGAACTCCATTAAGCCCCACCAAAGAGAGCAGATCTCCAGAGGACCCCCGAGGAGATGTTTGCATCTCCCAAACCTTCTGCATCAGAGGCACCCAACTTCTGCCCTGCAATTCCACAGCTCTTTTCAACCACCAGGCTCGCAGACAGTGCAGCCTCTTAGAAAAGTCTACCAGCCCAAGACCTCCCCTGACTACCGGCCTTGCAAGAGTATCCCAACTGACCTGGGACCTCCTCTCCACCCAAATCCAATCCCTAGCCATCCTCATCAGCTTCTTCACTACCCATGCTGGGAAGTCGAGGTGATATGCTACATACCACAGCTTGGGGAACCAGTAAACATTCAGAATTGATACTCGCCCTGCTAGAGAGATATGGTGACCTCCCCATCCTCGAAGGGCCTCTCCCCAAATGTTCACCCTGCTCTCCCACCACCCTCATGGCAAGACAGAACTATATACGGAGAGGAAGATGCCCAAATATCGCACCACCTCACCAGTAGGGACAATTGTTCCAATGATGTCCCCACCCACAAGCCCATTCCCTAGCACCATTGTCTCACACTTATGCCAGTTGAGCTTTGCCCCTGAGTGGGCCTCATACCATTCCACTGTCTCCTGTAGGGCCACTACATCTACCACACTCCCAAGTCCAACCACTATATCATCAGCAAAGGCCCCCACCTTCCACACTATATCATACATAGAGAGCCCTGCCACCTTCCGGTGAATCCTATCCATCAATGGCTTCAGTGAAAGGGCATAAAGAATAGGGGATAGTGGATCCCCCTGAGGAACTCCTCTTCCCAAGGAAAATGCCCTCCCACGATGACCATTATATATCAGAGCTGCCCAACTGCTCTCCAGCAGACTCAGTATAGAGGCACTAAACCTCAGGGGATCTCCAATTCGGTCCAACACCTTGCCCAGCCACACCCGCCGTACATGGTCATAGACCTTCTCCTGGTCTAGAAAGACCAACCTTCCATCCAGGCCACAGGCCCGGGCCCCTTCAATCACACCATGAACCCATGCAGTTCCATCTCTTATAAGTCTGTCTCCAACAAAGCCCCGCTGCTCCTCCCCCAGCACCTGTTGGGCAACTCTCTGCAGCCTCGTGACAATCACCTTAGTCACCATCTTCCTGTCCATGTCCAGAAGCATGATCGGCCTCCAGTTCTTCCAGTCTTCTCTCCTCCCCTTGTCTTTGTACAATAAGGTCACCAGCCCGAGATCCTGCTCCCCCACCCACTCACCGCTCTGAAGGACATGATCACAGAGAGCAGCCATCTCACCTAAAACTCCAGGAATGTTAACCATCTTCTTCCAGAAGTCCCATGGCAGTCCATCCTCCCCAGGTGCCATCTCTAGTTTAGTTGCTGCCAGGACACTCTGAATCTCTTCCCCCAGTACCGGCATGATCAAGTCACCCAGTCCGGCTACCCATGGCAGCCCCCACTCTTCCATGGTGTCTGTAATCTCCGCTTCATTCGCACCCCCTTCTCTCTCACTCCACAAGCCCTGCCATCTCTCCTTCAACACCTCTAAGATTTGTTGTGTGCCATGTATCATCTCTCCATCAGCATCCAGGACCCCATCCCACCGATGTCACACTCTCCTTGCTTTGAGCAGTCTCGATAAGTATCCAGTAGGCCGCTCACCCTCCTCAAGCCCCTGCCACCATAGTCTAGTAGCCATGCCCCACATGTGAGTCTCCTCCTCTTCCCTTAACACCTGTTGTAGTTCCACAATCTCCAGTTTCATCCTCTCAATCCTCCAATCCTCTACCCCAACAACAGTAAGCAAATCCACCCAATCCATTAGTAATCTCCTCAGCCTGTTGGAAGCACATCTTGTACACCTCCTCCTCTGCCTCCCAGCCTCTCTACCAGCCTCACCCCAATAAACCCTCGCAGCCTCTTTCAATCTCATCCAGTGGACATCCACAGGCAAACCCTCATACCTCCAGGCAGAAACTTTTGCCTGAATATCCACCACCCACACTTCCCACAACCCCTTCTCAGCCAGCAGGGAGGAGTTAAGGCGCCAATGTCCGGGTCCATCTCTACTCCCCCCAAACTGCCCCTGCCCCAAGAGTCCCCAGTGATCAGACCATGGGCACTACTCAACCTCCAATGTCTTCTAAACATCTGACCCCCAGCACTCCGCCGTCAGAATCCAATCAATCCTCATGCCCAAGCCATTCACCCAATGTGTATAGACCCTCACATCCCCCCACCTCTTTCTGCCCATATCCCCCAATGAGCTCAGCATCTCCACCTCTTCCCATGCATCCAGACCTCTACTTCTGCCCCCAGCACTCCTCCCTCCATCAGTCCTGTTGAGATGCTGATCCCTAACCATATTAAAATCTCCACTGAGTATATCAACCCCTTCCTCCAAGAGAATACCCTCCTCCAACAGCTCTCTAATCCATACAATCCTCTCACCCCTAGCTGCAGGGCAGTAGCAAGAGCCCACCTTCACTGATTCCCACTCTGGCTGATGCCAATCTCCCCAGACCAAGTGATCACCCCAGCTCCTGATGTCCCCCAATTCGCCCCTACCCTTTCTCACCAAAATCGCTACCTTTCCAAACCAAGCAGTGGCCCCACCCCATTCCCTAGTCCACTCCACCTGATTGTCCTCATCCTCACATTGAACATCCTGCAGTAAAAAGAGATCAGCCTCCAATCCCTTGAGCCAAGTAAAAATGTTCTTGCACTGCCCAGAGCCCCGTAACCCATTCACATTCAAAGATAAAATGTTGGTTGTACTGTTCATAAGGAATAAATATGTAATGTGGTCCCATCCTCTACAAGTCCGCAGTCCGCTCCTCCTGCACCAAGTCCAAGTCATGTTCCGCAGCCAGCTCCCTCTCCCCTGCTTCCTGTGCTGCCAATGCTCCCAGCAGTTCTACCATTGCCCCATCTTCATGCTCCTCAAATTCTTCATAATACTCCAGACAGGCCCTCCGCCAGAGCTGCAAACCATGACACTCTGCCCAGCAGTATGCAGCCCGCTCACCAGCAACTGCCCCAAGTTCTGCCCTCCTCACCTCATCAACCTCATACCCCTCCTCCTCCAGGAAAATACCCAGAATCTCCACCTTCAGTGCCTCCTCTACTCCATCACCATGCAGAATCCTTGCCCAATGCTCCTCAGGCATCGCCCACAAGTCCACTTCTTCCAAAGCTTTAACTGCTAGATTGTCCATCACCATGCATATCCACAACAAGTTCCCCACCTCCTTCCCTCCCGGGGTCCCTGGCCACCCTGCTTCCAGCATCATAGTGTCAGCTCCTACACTAGCAGCCTCATCCCACTCCTCCTCAGGAACATCCACCAGCTCGTCCTCACTGACCGCCACCACCTGACCCCCTTGCCCCACATCAGGAACTCCAAAGCACACCTGCTGGGCCCCCTGCATCTTAGTATCCACTATCATCCCTCTCTTCCCAACCGGGCCCCTCCTGATAAGTGGGGGGGGGGTGGCATCCAACTCTGGCTCCCACACTTCAAAGGTACCATCAGCAAATGGGTTCTTGTCCAGCACCCCCCCAGCCTCTGCCTTCTTGGCCTCCACCTCCTCTCCTCCTTTCCCAGCCCAGACACTGGCTTCAGCGCCTCCAGACTCCTCAGTTCCAACTGTCATCTTCTTCACCTCTCCTGTCATACTCGCCAACAGCTCCCTCTGCCTCAAGCATCCCTGGGCCTGCTCCCACTGCTTCTTATCTATACGGACATGCTTCCCGCTCACTACTTCGAGATGCGTCAACTCCTTGTACAGTTTTCAGGCCTTTGCCCTCCTCTCCACAGCACCACCCAACTCCTCCAGTGCCTCCAACAAATCCTCCTCCTCCTCTTCACTCCCTTTCACCCTCGACACCTTGCAGACAAAGGTCCCCCACATCAGCACCAAGGGCCAGTCACTCCCCTTCCTCATGGCCTCCTTGCCCGCCAGCTGAATCCTGATATCTATATCTCCTATCCTGATCTCAGTCCCCTCCCATACTTGAAAGCCAACATCCACTATGTCACCATACTCCAACATCACCTCCTCCACCCTCTTCCTCATCTCCTCCTTAGTCACCATGGGCACCCCCTTCACCCGAAGCTGCATGACCCTGGGGTCCCATCGCAAGTACTGCACCATGGGGACCACCACCTCCCCAACCACAACACCAGTCTTCAGTGCCTCATCCCAGTAGACCCGCCTCCTCAAAACCCACCTCGACCCCTTCCAGACCCTTCAAGAACTTCACTGAAGCCGCCCCAGCCACCTGCTTTGACATAAGCCCCAGAACCATCCTCACCATCACCACTAAGCCCTGGAAGCACAAGGTCACCACAAACTCTGAGATCAATTTCTTGAGTAACGGGGCCACCACCAGCCCCGTTACACCATCTGCCAGGTCTCCCTTCCACATCGGGAGCCCCTGCCCCACCTGGCCATCAGCCATCACATCTCTTTTTTTTTCCAGATTTGCCGTCATGCCACCATCAGCAGTCCTGCCACTACCCCCAGCAGTCCTTCCCCCACCTCCCACCAATAAAGGCCCTGCTCCCCCAGCATCCTCAGCCTTCTGCTTCCCCTTCCCTCCAGCCTGATCCCTGTGGGCTCCCATTGGCCAGCCCCCAGTCCTCAGTGTATCCACAAAGCTCCGCCCCTGCTGCCCTCCAGCCCCCCCACCAGTGCTGCCACCACTACCTGAGCTGCCCAGTCCACTTGAGCCACCGAAAGACCCCATCCCCAGCCCATGTCTCCTCCCAACATGCTGCCAGTCAAAAGCCCCAGGTCCACCCAACCTGGTATGTACCTCGGCTTGCTTGCTGCTTGACATCTTCTTAGTATCTTTCTCCAATAAACGACTTGAAAGTGTGTTGTGAAAGTGTGTGTAATGTGAATTGTAGTAGAGAAAGATGACCATGAGAAAGATGGCTCTCTGCGAATGTATATTGACTACAGAGCCCTCAATAAGATCACCATCAAGAACCGGTATGCCTTGCCCAGGATTGATGAATTGCTATACCAAATCTTCAAGGTCAAGACCTTTTCTCTACTAGATTTGCGAAATGGCTACCACCAGATTCTCATTGATGAGAAGGACATTGAAAAGACAGCTTTCCGAACACAGTTTGGACACTACCAGTTCTGAGTTATGCCTTTTGGATTGATCAATGCACCAGCAATATTCCAGTATCTGATGAATGACATCTTTGGACCACTCCTCAACATCTGTGTCCTTGTGTATATTGATGATATACTAATCTACAGCAAGACAGTAGAGTTACACTATACCCACCTCAGACAAGTACTGATCCTCCTGCAAGAATACCAACTCTATGCGAAGATGAGCAAATGCAAGTTCTACCAAAACCAGATTGAATATCTAGGGCACATCATCTCTGCTGAAGGTATCAATGTGGACCCCCAAAAGGTATCAGCCCTCAAGGATATCCCTATCCCTACTACCCTCAAGCTACTCCAGCACTTTCTGGGTATTGCCAGTTATTACCAAAGGTTTATCCAAGGATACTCTGCTATTGCAGCCCCACTGACCAGCCTGGCCCGCAAAGGAGTGAATATCAAAGCTGAATGGACCCCTGAATGCACCCTGGCTATGGACCACCTCAAGAGACTCCTTACTGAGGCCCCAGTGCTGATTGCACCTGACCCTATCAGACCATTCACTCTAACCACAGATGCCTCTGATATTGCTATTGGAGCAGTACTCAGCCAAGAAGACTGCCCAGTGGCCTACCTTTCCCAGAAGCTCAAGCCAGCTGAGACCCAGTATACCACCCATGAGAAGGAACTCCTGGCTATTGTCACTGCACTCCAGGAATGGTGCCATTTCCTCCTAGGACAGCCATTTGTGGCCTACACTGACCACCATGCACTGCGGTATATTCACACACAGCCTATGCTGACCAACAGACAAGCCCGCTGGATGGAAATTATTGCCAACTTGATATGGAAATCAAGTATATCCCAGGCAAAACCAACCGTGTGGCTGATGGTTTCTCTAGGTACATGGAAGATGAACTTGTCTTCATGGTCGAAGTAAGGTGACCTCACCCAGATGATCAAGGATGGCTACCAGCAAGACAGCCCCCTGACAAATTTCCTTCAATTCTGCCAAGACCCAGAGGCTGAGGTCCCAGAACCCATAAGGCAAATGGCCAAGAGATTCACCTACCATGATGGACTTATCTACAGGGACCATGACAGAGCAGTTGTACCCAACAATGATACTCTGCGACTCAAGATCATGCAGGAACTCCATGATACTCCTGCAGCAGGACACTTTGGTTTTGAAAAAACCTACAACCTCCTCTCAAGAGAGTTCTATTGGCCAAAGATGACTAAGGATATCAAAGACTTCGTGGCCTCATGCGAGATATGCCAAAGGTTCAAAAGTGGTAACAAGCTACCAGCAGGACTCCTGCAATCCTTACCTATTCCGAGTCACAACTGGGACCAGATTGCAATGGACTTCATTGTCCAACTCCCCAAGACCAAGGCAGGATGGGATGCCATAGTGGTATTCATGGACTGCCTAAGTAAACAAGCCTATTTTGCACCCACCAAGACCACTGCTACAGCACCAGAGATTGCTGAGATATTTCTCAACCAAGTATTCAGGCTACATGGCATGCCTAGCACTATTATATCTGACCGAGATGCCAAGTTCACAAGCAACTTCTGGAAGGCATTCTTCTCCCTCCATGGAACCAAGCTGAAGTTCTCTACTGCCTACCATCCTCAGACTGATGGTCAAACCGAGCAAACCAACAGGACTCTCAAACAGATGCTTAGCATCTTCTGCTGTTATAAGCAAAATGATTGGGACAAGTACCTAGCCCATGCCAAGTTTGCCTACAATAATAGTCAGCAAACCTCCACAAAGAAGACTCCATTTTTCCTGAACCACAGTCAACACCTAAGGACCCCAAGTACCACTGCGAAATCAGCAGTCCCAGTAGCCCAAGATCTGGCCGAGACCATTTCTGACCTTACCCAAATGACAAGAGATGCTCTCATAGAAGTACAAGACTATCAGACCAAGTATGCGAACTTGAAGCGAAGAGAAGCCTCCTACAATATTGGTGACATAGTCATGCTTAGAACAGACCATCTCCACCCAGACACCCTGGCACAACAACCAGCCAAGAAACTCCGTACTAGAAGAATTGGACCATACAAGATTGTGGAAAAAATCAGCGAAGTCAACTACAAGTTGTAACTTCCCCACAATATCCGAGTACACCCAGTATTCCATATCAGCCAATTGGTGGACTACCATGAAAACCCATTCCCTGAGCATACAGTTCCACTACTACCCCCAATTAGGATCAATGATCATGAGGAATTCGAAATTGAGGAAGTACTTGACCACAAGGTCCGCAAATATCCCAAAACAGTCAAGCACCTTTTTCTGATCAAGTGGAAGGGTTACCCCACCCATGATGCCACCTGGGAAAAAGAAGAAGTTCTGAAGAATGCATGTAAAGCCCTCCAGGACTACATGGAAACACTCACCCCCTAGCAAAGGAAGGAACTACAGCTCTAAGTATAGGAGCATACAGTGAGCAAGAAGGATACCACATATTTTTATCTGGAAACATATAATACCAAACATTGTGGAGAAAGGAACACTATGGATAACCAACAAGAAGATACCCAGGCAAAAGAACAATCTAGTACAGTATAGCAAAATACATTTGAACAACTCTATTTCATGCCATCTGTGTCATCTCCACTGGATGATGACGGATGCTTCATGTGAAACTTAGGAAAGCCGACAATGTCGAAACCAGTCTAAGTCTATCCACATGACAGATATTGTTACTAGGAATTGCCTCAGATTATAAGAAAAGTCTATTTCCAAGAGGTTTGAACTCCCAGCCGCAATAATGGGAGCCCTCACCCTAGACAAGGATGGCCAGTCCTCGCAAATGCACCAACCAGACAAAAAAAAAGTGGACCAAGACCTGTTAACTCTGTGTAACCACAACTATGAGTGATGAGATCTTTGAAATTGGAATTTTCTCATGTGACCAGCATATGTTCAGCTTACAGCACAGGTCATACATTTTGCCAGAAAGCATGACCAAAGGAAGGTCACATCAGATGGGCGAATAAGTATAAATACCCAAGACAAGAATACCCTGCAACTCTCATCCCCCCTTTCCTTACAAAGAAAAGATAAGACAAGAATGCCTGCCACCCACCGCCAAACTGCCCGCCATAGCCAGCCCCTCCCAAGCCAGGTTGACCACCTCTTTGGACACATCCAGGTTGCCATCCAAGGAAGGAATCGCCACTCAGAGGCCCTTAACCTCTCCAGCCAGGACCTAGGACAGTATGTCCTTGACCGCCACGAACTTATCGAAAGGGCCTACCTTGCTACCAGCTGCCTAAAAATCTAGCATGAATATGAAATCGGGTACCAGCTCCTCCAACATATGAACAGCCTACCCATGGACCAGGTCTCTGACTGAACTCACCTAGACAGGCATGAGCAATGACTTGCCAAGAAGGTCCACCAAATCATACACCATGCACTCTTCGCGATCCCCAACCTCAACTATATACAACTGAAGGACTTCCAGAATCTCTCTTTCCCTGAGGTTGATGAACTAGAGATCAAGGTAGCCCATGAAGCCAACTCCTGGATCACCCTCAAGTCTACTGACTGTGAACCCTACTGGAGCCCCCTCCTGAATGACAACCCTGACCAATGGCTCCAAGGTCTCTCTGATCTCTTTGAAGGACTGCCCATCCGAATGGATATTCCCAAGCATGAAGACCAAGAGCCCTACTTGGATGGCCCCAACTACATCAGATGGAGAACTCCTATACCAGCACCTATTCCAATACAGGAACTATTTACAGAACTCATTGACTTCTCCATTCTGGTCAGCAAGCCATCTGCAACCACCACCCCCCCTGTCCCTGAAGAAGATGGTAATAACCTTGAGGAGGATTCCCCACCTTTCTCTCTCTTGGTTCTCAATTTCTCAATTAACAAGGACGTTGATTTCTAAGGAGGGAAGGATGTAATAGAACGAGTGAACAGATGGGACGCGATGAACGATCACGTGACCCGGCAATGACATCATCATATGATCGAGCACAGCATATGAATAATGAGTGACGAACGATGCAAACAAACAACGCGGAAAATGATATTTAGCTTACTCCTGACAACCGGTGCCGCAGCAATAGTTGCCACAGCTGCTGATCATTGCCTAGTAATTGAGGTCCTGATCACAAAGATATTCTTTACCAAAAACCACCTGACAAAGGTTGCGATCACAAACCTCATTATAGTTACCAAATTAGTCACTCATACTTAGTCAGAAATCGCAGACCAACTTATATAAATATCCCCCAGTTTCCATCTGAAATAAAGGAGTTTTAGTTCAGTCCTTGATACAAGAATCAAGTCCCCCCCCCACACACACACATTCCCTTGAGTCTTAGTAATGACATCTAAGTGACTCTAGTATTTCTGACTAAACTCCAGAAGCCTAGCTAACTTCTGCCAGAACTAAGACCAGTATATAAATTCCCAAAGACTTAAGTAAACCCATTGAACCTGAATTCCAAGATGAATTCAGTCTGTGCACAGCAAAGAACAAGACCCTCGAAATAGGGCACACAAGAGAAAGACCTTTGAAAGATAAGGCATACAAGAAAGACCTTTGAAAGATAAGGCACTGCCGCTACAACTACTTAAAGTGAGCACTTCCTCAACTGAAGGCTTCTTGGTACACATTATGTACTAAGTCCCTAAGTAATAGTCCACTTTCCTAATTATCCAAAGGATAAGAGAGGGATAGAAGTGAGAGTTATTACACTCAGCCACTACACCTCCAGCCCCACTATACTGACCCCCCAGTGGAGAGACCTCCTTGCCACTTGTGGTAGCAGATGTCTTCCCCAGCTCCAGTCAGCCATCTAGCCCTGTTGCCTGCTTTCCCATTCTGACTTTCTCCACAAAGGTCATTCTCCCTCCCCCATGTAGCCTTGCACCTCCTCTGTCACTACCCCTGGCCCCGCATCCCCTCATCGAAGCACTCGGCATACCAATACCAGCACCTTGACCCCCCCCCACATATTGCCAGTCAAAGGCACTGGGGCCCCCCTGCCCAGTATGCTCACCAGAATGCATGTTGCTCACCATATTGATAACACCAATACTTGAAGACATTGTTGAAAGTGTTGTCTGAAGTTTGTGTCACCTGAATGTTACCGGAGAGAGCTGTAAAACCAGTCTTTCAATACAACTTTATAGTGAACTTATTCATATAAATGAAGCTAGTCTTGACATAACTTTGCCAAGAAGGAGAATCTAAGTTATTATTTAAGAGAAGAATCTGCTATTCTCTGATAGCTGAATCTTGCCATAAGCTAGTCTATCTGATACAACTTTATAGTAGAGCCAATCTATGACATAAATCCATATAAACAAAGCCAGTCTTTGATGTAACTTGCAAAGAATCTACCATCTGAGTTATTGCCTAGAAGAACTTACCAATTTAGAAAGAATCTATATCATTTGAGTTACTAGAGTTATTTGAGAAGACTGTTTATTTAGGAGAATCTGCATTTAAATCAGAAATTATATACTTTTGAAAACAAGATTATCATATAGATATTATTATGCTATATAGAGATTGTTATGCTATATTAGACTATTATATTAGAAATCATATACTTTTAGAGATTGTCATACTATACAGGAATTATCTATCTCTTAAAAAGAAAACTATTTACTATATATATATAAATCACTACTATACTCAAAGAATAGTTCTAATAAGAAAATCTGACAGAATTGACTGTTGTATTCAGATTTGACTATTATACTATATACTAAATACTAAGGACCTCAGAAATCTTAGAATATTTTATTACTTTTAACAAAGTAACTGGGGGCTTAAGTCAAACTACATTAATCCTCAACTTTGTAATTTGCCTCTATTGAGCCAGACATGTTATATTTGAGGGCTCAATTGAGAAGATTTTTAAAATTTATACTCAAAATCAATATAACTTCTCAGCTCACAAAAATCTACAGTTAAACTGGATATATTTAATACAATATCAATCTCTATCACTACAGGAGAACCAGTCATCACCAGTATTTGGACAGGAAGAGAAGTAATTACTTCAAGACTTACCAATTACCCATCATTAGAAGGATCTCAACAGAAAGCCAGCACAATACAGAATCTCCAACCAGACTAATCAGATTATACAGACAGTCCTACTACCAACTTTGACTGAATTGCTCAAGAACTAGAAGTCCTCATTATATAAGCCTGATTCTCTATAGAAGTTCTATCAATTTCACCTATTGAATCTTTACTACCAGCTATTATAAAACAAAAAGACCAAAGAGTAGCTCCTTTAAGAATACCCAGATCTATTCCACCTCACCCAAGATCTATAATACTATCTTCAAGATATCCAAATCACCCAAACTCCAGCAACAATTCAGAAGATAAATCAGAATTAGAACTAGTATCAGAACCAGAATCAGAACCAGAATTAGAATCAGATGACAGTAACAATAAAATAGCTACCCTATTGCCAATCATTATAGGATATTCTAAAGAAGATCAGAAGGAATAAACATATACAATAAAGCAAGAAGAATAATATGGTGACCAGGAATAGAGAAAGATATCAGACAATTTGTCAAGATTTGTAACAAATATCAGAAACAGAAATAAGACTAAGAAATCAAAACTCCATATAGAACAAGTACTCTTTGCATATATTATAATAGATATAATTGGCCCTCTACCTTTGACTTTGACTGGAAACTGATATATTATTGTCATTGTAGATATTTTCACAAAATTGATAGAGGCAGAACTCCTCAAAGAAGTCAATATATAGTTAATTACTAATTTCTTTCACAAAGATATCATCTGCCAATTCAAGACCTCATCACAAGTAACTATAGATAGAGGAATAGAATTTGTGAACCAGTTCTTTGAGGTTCTCTATAAGAAGTACAAGATCTAGTATATTTGGACTACAGTCTATCACCCTCAGGAAAATGAATAAGCAGAAAGGACCAATAAGACTCTCAAGAATATTATTACCAAGATCTGCAATAACTATGAAAACTGAGATTACTATCTGCCAATAGCATTATCTGCTCTTTGGGATATCTGATTACAAAGTATCTATTTCATCTCTTAAGAGATACTGTTGAAGAAGAAAGTTCTTGAGAAACCTTATTATCTAATAGAGATACTGTATAGAAATATATAGATATAGAGATATAGAGACTAGGACTTCTTTCTCTCAAACTATACTGGTCAAAAGGTTCAGGTGAAAATTGGATCCCTATGGTACAGAAGAAGGGGGGCCATCAGTGCCCCAAGGTTGAGTATACCAGAAGTGGCAAAAGAGGAGAAGTCCTAGCCATAGCTTTTAGTTTCAGCAAGTTACAAAGATTTCATGAATTTTGGAGCAAGAAGGGCAAAACGAGCAAGATGGGCAATATGGGCAAGATGGACAACATAGGCAAGATGAGCAATATGAGCAATATAGGCAAGACAGGTAAGATGATAAGACAGACAATATGGGTAAGATAGGCAAACAGGTAAAACAATATAGGTAAGATGGGCAAGACAGATAAGATAGGCAAAACAAGTAAGATGGATAAGATGGGCAAGACAGGTAAGATGGGTAATACAGACAAGACAGGCAAGATGGGCAAGATGGCAAGATGGCAAGATAGTAAGATAGCAAGACAGGCAACATGGGCAAAACAGACAAAATGGGCAAAATGATACAGATAAGATGGACAAGATGGGCAAGATGGGCAAGATAGGCAAGACAGGTAATATAGGTGAGATAGGCAAGATGGGCAAGATAGCAAGACAGGTGACACAGGCAAGATGAGCAAGGCAGGCAAGATGGGCAAGACAGACAAGGTGGGTAACATGGATGAGATGGACAAAATAGGTAAGATAGCAAGATAAGTAATATGGACAAGACAGACAAAATGAGCAAAACAGCATGGACAAGACAGGCAAGACAGGTAAGATAGGCAAGACAGGTAAGATGGGCAAGATAGGCAAGATAGTAAGACAGACAACATGGGTAAGATAGGTAAAACAGGCAAAACAATATGGGTAAGATTGGCAAGACAGGCAAGATAGGTAAGATGGGTAAGATGGATAACATGGGCAAGATGGACAAGATGGGCAAGATAGCAAGATGGGCAACATGGGCAAGATGGCAAGATGGGCAATATGGGCAAGATGGGAAAAATGGGCAAAATGGGCAAGATGGGCAAGATGGACAAGATGGACAATATGAGCAATATGGGCAAGACAGCAAGACAGCAAGACAGGCAATATGGGCAAGATGGCCAAAACAGACAAAATGACATAGGCAAGATGGGCAAGACAGGCAAGATGGGCAAGATAGATAAGATAGGCAAGATAGGCAAAACAGGCAAAATGGTAAGATGGTAAGATGGGTAAGATAAGGAGGTACTAATAGTGGTATATCAGGTATACTAGATGCCAAGTACTTGAGGTAGTTGGGGCTTACAACTCATACTCACTCTTGGGTGGGGCAGGCCAGGTAGGAGGATCTAGTTACTTAGACAGTGAGGTCACAACTCACACTCTAAAGGTGCTAAGATTATTATTAGTTTAGAAATTATAGTATAGAAGTAGGATAGAGTAGGGGTGAGATGCAGGATGAGGCTACTGGTGTAGTATGAGGACATATTATATGTTTTGGATAGTTAATAAATGGGGCTCTGACCTATAGAGAAAAAAAAAAAAAAAAAAAGAGAAGAGGAGTCCATTGGTATCAAGTTGTCTTAACCTCAAGACTATAGTTTTCAAGAATTCAAGGTTTTCATCATTTCATGGGTCAGATGGTATGATGCAGGCTCTGGGAACTACTGGCAATAACTCAAGAAGATGAGGAATCTTTTTTCTGGTAATGTGGCTGGCTTCATGACAAGCATCCAACTCACTAGTATGCTCTGGCAGGCTGGGGAATATGAGTCAGGCCCTTAGGCTTTCTTTTACTCAAGAGGGACTCTCACTGCATTTTCAAGATATAGATGTATATCAAGAGATTTCAGAAGATACTTGGAGGATTTTGGAAGGTATAACTGATAATTGGCCAAGGTGGATGAGGTGATTTCAATACATAGTATAATAGTGACTAGTGATTGATGGATATTGGATGGTGTGATACAAGATGGCAGTAATGATCAGGCTCAGAGATAGTGTGATGATCAGTAAGAAGATCAGCAGAGTGACTACTTCACTACTTTGAGGAGGAGGGAGCTAGTAGATTAGATGCAGTACTGCAGAGGTACTCAAGATACTGGGGTCATCTAGTAGCCCTTTGGGGCAAGACCAGATATGATGGCAGTGTTACTTAAGGTGCTAGTGTCATAAGCCAGATGGTGACTTCTAACTCAGAGCTGGGCAGGGAGAGCAGTAGTCAGATGGCAGACCCATTTGTTAAGTATATAGGTTAGCACTGAGCAGCCAAGATGGGATAGAGTAACTCATTATTGGGAATTCCTCAGGTCTGTATACCATTTCTTTGCTTCATAACTATATATATTATTTGTATAAGAGGGTCAATTGTGATCTTGGTGGAGGTATTGTTATTAGTGAGGAGGAGGGGGTAGGAGTAGCTCAGAGTAGAGAGAACTAAGTTCTGGCCATCTTGACTTTGCCAAGGTTAGGTTTCAGATCATCTGAGGCTACTCTATTCAGGCCTGACCCCATTTACTTTCTTGTCAGATAATCTGGAGGATGTTTTCCTGCTATTCACTTTATAACTTTGTTCTGAATAAATGAGTATAGAAAAAAAAAAAATACAGTAACTATACCAAATTAGGAAAAAGGTCAAGAATTATATAACCAATACTATAATGAAACAATGCAGAAAAGATTTACAAGTCTCTGGAAATTATTAAGATAGAAGACAAAAGTTCTAGTATATTGGAATATAGTAGAAGCTTTATAGTTACAAAAGCTGAAGCCTAAGTGAGAAGGACCTTACTTGGTGCAAGATATAAAAGAAATTACTTTTTGGCTATAAAAACTCTCAGGTATAATCATCCCCACCATCATTCACTAGAATTAACTTAAGAAGTATTATAACTAATTAATGAAGTACTATTGCAGCCCTCAAGATTACTAGTATGGTACAATGAGCTATAGAAAGACAATGATATACTACTGAACTATTAATTATAGAAGAATTCTTTAATAGTATCTAGAGTAGAGTCCAGACATACTTGTAATAAATCTCATATTTCAAGACCTACCAGAATTAAACTAAGTTTCAAGAATACTTCAAGTTGAGATAACTATTAAACTTATAACTAGAAATGAGAAATGAAGACTGGATCAGAGGGTGCCAGCTCTCTCATGCTTAGATCATAATTGCCAAATAAGTTAACAAGTTATTCAAAGATAATAAATCAGCTCTAGCTCATTTCTGAGAAGTAGTCTCAGAAGACTTTAGATATATTAAGAGATACTATTAGAAGAATATAATAATATAAATTGTATAGTACAAAGAGATATAAATTATAGAAGCTTGGGAGTTTGAGTGAATAGGATATTTTAGAGACAAATTATCTATTTAGAAAGACATTATGATAGTTTTTTTTTTTTTTTTTTTTTTTTTTTTTTTTTTTTTTTTTTTTTTTTTATAGTTACTTGGACTCATCCTTTATTACCCCCATCTATCCTATATAGTACAATGAGCCCACCCCCTATCCAATCCCCCTAGGAGGGCCCCTCCCTCCTAAGAAGTTATGATAGTTGATCCAAATTAATAATATAAATTAGGAGAATAGATACTTGATCATGGTAACCTAAATCCAATTTCCAAATATAGTATAGCCTTATAAATAGCAGTCATATATCACAAATATAGAAACTTTAACAAATGTTAAAGTATTTACAAATGTCAAAGATTTTATAAATATTAAAGTTTTAATAATTGTTAAAGATTTAACAGATATTAAAGATTAATATTTATAAAGAATAACTTATAAAAAATATAGTCATAACTTAGCTACCTTATAGCTAGCAAACTTGTATAAATATCTCTAGTATCTAGAGTAAATAAATCTCAGATTGAAATAGTTCAAAGTAAAGAGAAAACAAGAAGAACTAGTAAGCCTGCAGATAAATATACTTTGAACTCACTCACTTCTACATCCTGAGGACTCTATAGAGTTAAAGAAGATTAAGTTTTCAAGATACAGAAATCTAACATACTTATACAATTATGTATCTGCTATATTACATTATTATACTTAGCCAATATATTATTTTTCTAAATTCTTAGTAATAATATCTAAGTTACTTTGATATTTTTAACTAAATTCTAGAAGTCTTACTAACTTCTACCAAACTGAGAACTAGTATATAAATTTAAAAAAAAAAACTTCCTTAAATCTAAATTATAAGAAATTTAGTCTATATATAGTATAATAATACTGATTTTAATTCCTCTTATATTCTTGAATAACTTGAGCAATAAGTTATTACTTAGAGACTTAATATATATATATATATATATCAAGAAGCCTTTCAATTGTTCTTTTGCTTAGTAGTGTTTACTAAGGTTGAGGAAGTATAGTTTCTTTTTTTTGTTTTTTTTTTTTTTAATGGAGAAAGTATAGTTTCTTTATAATAGAGATAATAGTATTATTCTTACTATATACAGATTAAATATCTTATAATTTAGATTCAAAGAGATTTTCTTTTTAAATTTATATACTGGTTTTCAGTTTTGGCAAAAGTTA
>RBNI01002733.1:0-17685 GCA_003990745.1 Jimgerdemannia flammicorona | reverse complement strand
AAAAAAAAAAAAAAAAAAAAAAAAAAAAAAAAAAAAAAAAAAAAAAAAAAAAAAAAAAAAAAAAAAAAAAAAAAAAAAAAAAAAAAAAAGTAGAAGAATATATATCAGCATTCACTATTACTATAGTAAGTTTATATAATGAGAGTATTTTTTACTTATATATTATAGATCTAATCATATTTTATTTATTTTAGATTTATATAGTTATTATCAAAATCAAATTTAAGAAATTGTTATAAAAATCCTAATATAATAATATTTTTGAAATAATTAGTATAGTTAGCTTATCAGAGATATACTAGTGACTGAATACTGACTAAGCTACTATAATGAAAAAATAAAAGAAATTTAGAAATAGAGAAAAGATATATCTAAATTAAGAAGATTATAAGTATATTTATATATTATGTTTATTAAAATGAACTTTATATGAATAATTGACAGCTTATAGATTTAAATAAATAGATTCCCTCTAAATTTCAGAAAAATATAAATAATAGTATATAAATAATTAGATTTCTAAGAAATATAAATGATAATATATAAATAATTTGATTCTTTCTGAGTTTTGGAAGCTTGATGAGAAATATAAATAATGATATTATATTGTAATCTTTTATAATCTTATTTGAATAAATATAATTAATATTAAAAATTAGTAGAAATAAGTTATTTCTCAGCTTAAATTGACTACTCATTAATACTTTTAGCTGATTTCTATCAAATTTAAATAAAAATTACTTACTGATATAATCTATGAATATATTTATTTAAAAGAAGATTTTTTTAGTATTATTAGTATTATAATAGTTGATCTGAATTAAGAACATAAATTAGAGAAATAGATATTTAATTGCAGTATTTAAATCTGATTTCCAAATATAGTATAGCCTTACAAATAGTAGTTATAGTATTTTACAAATGTTAAAGTTTTCACAAATATTAAAGATCTTACAGATATTAAAGTTTTAGCAATCATCAAAGATTTAGCAGATGTTAAGAATTTAATACTTATAAAAAGTAACTCATAACTTAGCCATCTTATAGCTAGCAAACTTATATAAATATCTCTAGTATCTAGAGTAAATAAACCTCAGATTGAAATAGTTTAAAGTAAAGAGAAAGTAAAGGAACTAGTAAGCCTGTAGACAGATATACTTCAAACTCAACCACCCCTGTATCTTGAGAACTCTGTAGAGTCAAAGAAGATTAAGTTTTTAAGATATAGAAATCTGATATACTTAATATAATTATGTATCTGCTATATTGCAACTTGGTGCCCATTGACTGGTATTTTAAGATAAATTCCTCACTTTCAAGCTAAATAATAAACAACTACTATTATTTGAATAACTATATAAATCAAATCAAGACATCTAGATAAGATAGATATGAGACCACTAGTATTTCACAGATATACTTCAGACAAATTGATCATCATATTCATTGATAATTTTGAGCAGTATACTGCTATAAGGACCCTAATAGCAAGACAGCAAGTAGCTCTTATACTCTTCAGTCTCCAAGAATCAGCAAAAGTAGTATTCACAGCTATAACCTATATGAAAAATAATAATGATGCTATACTAGTAGCATAGAAGACCTGACTCCAAACTACTTACTATACAGATGAGATCAAGTAAACTCTGAAGAATCAGCTCAATACAATATACCAAGAAATGAGTGAGAATTTAAACATATTCTATACCCAAATCTGATATCAGATAATTCTTACTAATTATACTGATACTATCTAAGATCAAGTAGCTGAAGTAACCTTTATATAAGAAGTTCATCCAGAGATAGCCATGGTTATCTACTCATCACTAGTAGTCCTAGATCTAGTATACATAAAAGGTCACCTATGCTTAGCAATACTAGATAGTCAGTTATCTACAAGATACTATATAATAGAAAGAGTTACTAGAGTCAGAATTGAAGCACCTAAGACAACTAGTATGATCTCTATCATAGTAATCAATTAAAATATACCTCAGTCAAGAGTTACTGAGCAGTAGAGAAATAGTGACCCTATAAAGGAACTTGCTAAGAAGTTTGCTGAAATAACTACCTATCTTAGAGATATAGTAGAGGAAATTAGAGTAAAAGACTGCCACCCAGTTTAGAAGTTTGCTGCCACCTCAGACAAGAAGAGAAGTATCTGCTATACTTATAGAGAAGAAGGTCACTACTTATACAAATATATGAGTAAAACCAAATATAAGACTCAGCCAAGTAATACTACTCAAAACAAGAAACAGACCAATACTATCACCTTCAAGAAGATTGGAAAATCAGATGAAAAAGAATGAGAGGTATATCCTACATAAACTACCAAGAAAGATATCTAAAAGAAATCCTATAAAAGACCACCAGAGAGATCCAAGAAGAACTCTATAGAAAAACGGATAGAAACTATTACAGAAAACTAAGATAAAGAAATAGATCAAGATATGAAACTGGAACAGACTGTTCAAGATATCATTTGAGAAACTACTCCAGCTAGTAAAGAAGAAAAAGAGAAAAAGCTTTATAAGATCAAGATATTCAAGTATGATATCTTCAAGAATCTCAGTTAATAAAGATCAATGCAACCTTTGGCCAGTTAGTAGAAATACTCATGTTCAGATAGCAAATAAGATATAGACTTGCTGAGACAATCAAGGAATAAGAATGGAAGATAACTGAGGCCAATAATATATAAGAAGACTCTGGAGAAGAGAGTGAAAATAATTGCAAGACATCTGCCTATATAATTTATCAAATTGAAGATAGAATCTTTGAGGCCATAATTGACACTAGAGCAGAAGGATGCCTCCTCAGTAAGAAGCAGCAGACTGCCTAGATTGGGAAGTTGAAGAAACAATTAAGTTAGTATTCATTACAGTAGATGGCATAAGAGCCACATCTCTGGAAAAGATCTAAGATATTTCCATCAAGTTTGGAGAAGCAACTATCTCAGTAGATGTGATCATAATCAATACTATCAACTATAATATCCTCATTGACAACCAGTGGCTTTATAAAGTCAGAACAATAATTGACCTCAATGCTTAGAAGATATAGATCATCTACTGAGGTCAGAAGATGTAAATCTCCATCAATATCAATAAAGAAGTCCTATCTGAAATAGAGGAAGAAGAAAGTGAGCAAGAGGAAGTCTATATAGTAATTACTTAGAAAAAAAAGAAGAAAGTTGGATGGATTAGTAAAGAAGAATGATATAAAAAGATCATTAAAAGATATGTACTATAAGGAATCTGCCCTTACAGAATCAAGATATATTGTATGAAATATATTGATAATTACTACAAGTGTATCAGCAGAATCAAGAAAATCTACTATAAAAGAAGACAGAAGGTTCTTGAGAAACAGACAAGATAAGAAAAGGAGAAGAAAGAGGATGATGAACTACTAGCCCTCTTAGAGAATAGCAATAATGAAGAAGAAATCAAGATCAAGATTCAGAAAATCCAAGTTCTACCAGAATATAAGTCAGAGAATATAGCTAGAATAGATATTACCACAGTAGAGAAAACTGTACTGGAGCTCCAGACAATCACCCTGTTTGCAACTGATCTGAAAATGACTATTCCAAAGGAATATATTGAGATCCTCAAGACAAGAAGTAGCCTGGCCAAGAGTGAGATTACTATTGAAGGAGGAGTCATTGATTCAGACTATATTGAGGAAATATTACTTATTGCTAGGAACTACAACCTCACAATTCTATTTTCAATTAAGAAGAAGGACTAATTGGTACAGATATTGATCTTCTCAGTTCTTTAGCCAAAGATCATGGAAGTCAAGAAGTTGGGAGAAACAGAAAGAGAAAAGAAAGAATTCAGATCTACAAGAAGAGGAGTATTCATAAGTACTAAGATTAATGAACTAGATCACAAGAAGGAGAAAACTATAAATAAGTATAGCTATATTATTGGAGATAAATTCTCACTCAAGAAGGAACTCAAGAAGATACTTTATAAATTTGAGAATGTTCTAGCTACAGACTTCAAGAATATCAAGAGAAAGGCTCTATACTATTATTATGATATAGATACAGAAGACATTGAACCAATTTATCAAAAAGTAAAACCAATTCTACCAGCCTATTACAAATAGCTCAGAGAAGAAATCAAGTAGATAGAAGAAGTCAGTATCATCAAAGAAGCCAGCAGCCCTTGATTATACTGGTAAAGCAAATCAGGAGAATTTGTTCCAAGACTCTACATTAATTATAGAAAGCTCAACTTGGCTATAAAGAAGGATCACTAACTACTGTCTCTCATTAATAACATCCTTATAACTCTGGAAGATGAAGCATAATACTACAGTACCTTAGATTTATACTTGGGATTCTACCAGATTAGTCTCACTGAAGTAGTAAGTAAAAAATCAGCCTTCATTACCCCAGATGAAATCTATGTCTATCTGTAAATACTATTTGAAATATGCAATATACCAGTAAGCTTTTAGCAAATAATGAACAAAATCTTGAAGATTTATATAGATGATATTATCATCTACAGCATATCTAGCAGATGATAGAGAAGCTAAGATAGCATAGTCTTACATTAAGCCCAAGAAGTGCAAGTTTGTGAAAATCAAGATCTCTTACCTTAATTACATTATCAACTAAGATAGAATATATATAGACCCTCTCAAGATTCAAGTAGTAGCAGTATATCCAAAGTCCATCACTATTACTGAAGTCCGAGTCTTCATAGAACTTATCTTATATTACTATAGATTTATTAGAGAATTCTCTAACATTGTAGACCTAATTTATGAACTCAATAAGAAGAATGTTAAGTTTCAATAGAATGATAGGCAACAAAAAGTATTTGATAAACTCAAGATTAAACTGACTTAAGCACCCATACTCAGAAGACCTAATTAGATCCAAGAATTCATTCTGCAGATAGATATAAGTATATAAGAACTAGAAGTAGTTCTGGCTCAGAAGAAAGACAAAGTAGAGTACATTATTACATATCTCAGCCAAGGAACTTGAGGAGCTGAAAAAGAGTATGAATCCTATAAGTTAGAATGTCTTACAGTTATCTGGGCTATAGAGAAGTTCTACTACTATCTTACAGAGAGACACTTTATCATTCAAACAGATTACTCAGCTCTTACCTAACTACTGACTACTGGGCAACTCAAAGGAATCTATGCCAGATAGATTATGAAGTTGTAAGCTTATAATGTAACCATTATGTATTGCTTTGGAAAAACTAATACTAATATAGATACTCTCTTACAGATACCCCAAAGGACCCTCAATCAGTAAATCAACCTATCTGGAACAGTGAAAAATATCTCAACATCTGGAAGAATGGATATAAATAATTATCAACAGAATATAGAAACAATTTGAGACTAATAGATACTGAAGAAAGGAAAGCTACTAGTCATATCCAAATATAAGAAGGAGTAAGTAATTAAATCAGTATATAAACTTAGCTATCTAGGAGGAATAAATATATATAATAAAGCAAGAAGAACAATATAGTGGCCAGGAATGGAGGAAGATATCAGATGATTTATTAAGACCTATAACAGATATCAGAAACAAAAGTAAGACCAATGAAATTAGGCCCTAGGATCAGCATACATAGAACCAGTATCCTTTGCGTATATCACAATAGATATAATCAGCCCCCTATTCTTGACTTTGAATAGTAACTAATATATCATTGTTATTATAGACCTTTTAATAAAATAGATAGAGATAGAACCTCTTAAAGAAGCCAATATATAGTCAATTGCTAATTTCTTCTATAAAGAAATCATCTACTAATTTAAGACTCCAATATAAGTAACAACAGACAGAGAAACAGAATTTATAAATCAGTTCTTTGAGGTTTTCTATAAGAAGTATAAGATATAGTACATTTGGACTATAGTCTATTATCTTTAGGAAAATAGATAAGCAGAAAGGATCAATAAGACTCTCAAGAATATCATTACCAAGATCTGTAATAACTATGAAAACTAATATCACTATCTACTAATAACATTATCTACTCTTCAGGATATCTGATTACAAAGTACCCATTTTACCCCTCAAGAGATACTATTTGGAGAAGAAAGTTCTCAAGAAACCTTATCATCTAATAGAGATATTATATGGAAACACATGGATACAGAAATATGGAGACTATACCAAATCAAAAAAAAGGCTGAGGATTATATAACTAAGATACAGATACTATAATAGAATAATGTAGAGAAAATACATAAGCCTCTGGAGATTATCAAGATAGAAGACAAGTTCTAATATATTAGAATATAGTAGAAGCTTTATGGTTATGAAAACTGAAACCTAAGTGAGAAGGATCTTATCTGGTATAAGATATAAAAGAAACTACCTTTGGGCTATAAAAACTCTCAGATATAATTATCTCTATTACTATTTACGGAAACTAACTTAAGAAGTATTATGGCTAGTTAATGTATGGCCCAGCTCTCAAGATCACTAATGCTACACAATGAGCTATAGAAAGATAATAGTATACTACTGAGCTACCTATAATAGAGGAATTATTTAACAGTATCTAAAGTATAGTATAGATATACCTATTATGAATTTTTAGAGTTATGAATATAGCTCAAACTTTGGAAAAGTGACTGAAGTTATGGAAAAACCACTATCATATAATCTTTCAGGTCTTTCATGCAATCTTAGCTTAGTGTCGGTTCCCTGCCACACCATTTCTTATGCAATCTTAGCTTAGTCTCAGTTCCCATTGTGTGGTTTCTTATGCAATGTTAGCCTAGTCTCAGTTCCCCAGCAAAATGTCAGTAGCAAATAGCTTAGCAATGTTTCAGTATGTATTACATATAATATCCCCCTCAGCAACTGAGTATGTGTTGCATCTTAACAATCAAGTGTGTAGACTATGCCTGTATACTTAGTTAGTTCCTGCAATCAGTTTATGCAAAAAAAAAAAAAAGCCAACAAACTATACCCCCAATTCGCACCCAGTCCCAGAGTCCTCTCTCACTGGTACTAGCTCAACCTATGCAGGATCCTCCACAAGCTCACACCCCAATTCCCAATTTACCAGGTCTATACACTCTATATAAGAAATACTTAGTCACTCTATGCTATGACTATGACTTATCAGTTGATGATCAAAAAGTGGTATTGGTGGTGTGTTTGGACACATATCATCTCAATCTAGACCCGGAACCTCTATGGCTACCAGAGCAAACCGAAGATGCCCTTATCGAATGTTTACTACCCACACTTTTGGCATGGCTCCTGAGACAATCAGAGCTGAGATCAGCCATAGCACCAGCTCTACCAGCCTTTCCTATAGGTTTACTGCAAACAGTATTACCATCAGTTATGGCCCCCCCATCAGTCATGGCCCCCCTTATGCTGCCACCTGCTCCAATAGAACCCCTGGTCAGTAGCAAGTTAACATCCTCCTTCATTTCCAATATTATATTAAGGTGGGATTGGGTCCCCCCCAACCTGTTAGTTTCACTGGAGACAGGATAATATCAAATCCTAGCTGAATGGACTGGGAATGCCCTTATATCATATGCAAGCCATAAGAAATCAGATACATACCCACTAGACCGTGACCACAACTTACCTCTTTGGCTTGAGGCCATTTTTAATATTCGAGGTGCGCTTCTCTCTTTGGGCATGACTCAGTCCACCATCCACATGGTGCATATACCCCAACTACTAGCCCATGCTATCTTCATTGTCAAGGCCATCAATGTTCAATATGATTGGGTGGTACTCCAATACTTTGATAGACAAGTCTACATGCTGAAAGCTTCATTTCCAGAGCTGGATATTGGCAATCTGGAGGCAGTTCACTGTACATTTGAAATGATCATTGGTCAACCGGCAACCACTCCTGCTACTTATAGCTGCCGGATGACTCTTCCTCACTCAGTGTCGCAGTCGATGGGAGTTTCATCAACAGCTTTAGGCAGTATAAAGGCAGGCTCTGCCCATAACACACATGCTTTCGATGTGGGGTACGGGGGCATGGCATCAGCTCCTGCACCCAAACCCCACTTCAACAGCCCACATTCACCCAGAAGCCAGATGATCTGTTATATCCCAATGGTGCCACTAGCTCGGTCTACTGGAATTTTAATAGCCCCAGCTGCCCCCACTCTAACTGTGGTCGAGTTTATGTCTGCCTCTTCTGCTATGGATCCTATATAGCCTCGGTATGCATTGCTCGCCATGGCTAATCTCACCATACCACCAACCTCTGTACGTCCAACTACCTCTTATTAGTTAAAGGAGTGGATATGGGCCTTGCAATCACATCCTGACCAACCCCTAGTCTAGTACCACTTAACAGGCCTTTGCAATAGTTACTTGCATAGCAACCACTCCCATCCTGAGCTTCGCATTGATCTGCTATCTGATAACCTCGTGTCAGCATATTGTCACCAAGAAGTTCTCTCCACTAACATTCATAGCAAATTAGCTACTAGCCATTATTTAGGCCCCTTCCTATCTCTATTGGCACTCCCCATTGAGTTTCACCCCTTTCACAATGCTCCTCTTGGCACCATCTCCAAGAAACACTCAACCAAATTCAGGATGATATAGTACCTCTTCTTTCCCAAAGGAACATCAGTCAATGACAGCATTGATCTGGAAGAGTTTTCTATTCAGTACCACTCAATCTAAGCTGTCATCCTCCTACTCATTGCCATTGGTCCTGCAGCACTATTCTGGAAAGCAAATGTTAAGGAGGTATTTCGTACAATTCCTGTCTACTAGTCAGACTGGGCTATACAAGGTATCTGCTGGCTTGGTCTCTTTTTTCTCGATATGTTTCTCCCATTTGGTCTGTGCTCCACCCCCTTCATATTCACCTCTCTCATGGATCTCTTTATATGGATCTGTACCCACCTCTATGACCTTCCCAACCTGGATCATTTTGTCAATAACTTTATTTATGTTGTGCCCCCTATAAGCATGCTATTCTCTTATACATGATTTTATGCCATTGTCACACAATTCGGCCTCTCCCTCAAGATGTCCAAAGACGTCCCTCTGACTCCCTCAATCGAGTATATGGGCTTTTGTCTTGATGTGCCATTCATAATGATCAGCCTTCCTGAGGAAAAGTGGGCATGTCTCTTAACTCTCATCATAGACTGGCTTACTTCTGCCAATTCTGCTCACCCTCACCATCTTTGGCCATGGTCACATCATGATGCTCAGTCACTTATAGGCCACCTGATGTATGTGGTCCAGATTCTTCCTTATGGGAAAGTATTTTGTGACTGCATTATTAATTTTGCTGCTTTCTGGAAGCTGCTCTATATTGGATGATGTTATCTACCTCTGCAATTAGCCACTGATTTACTGTAGTGGTCTGACATTCTTCACTCATGGTCGGGCCGCTGTCTGCTCTACCATTCTGATTGAATTGTCCACAGTTTCTTTACTGATGCATCTGGGACCTTTGGTGCTGGTGGCCTGCTGGGGCATTGCTGGTGGAGTATATGGTGGGCTCCCTCCTTTGTGGGCCAGGGGTATGACATATTCTGGAAGGAGATGTTTGCCATCTGGGTTTCATTGGTACTTTGGGGCCCATCCTTTTATTCACAACACATCATTCTTTGGTATGATAGCCAACTCTGTATCAAAGTGTTGACTAGTGGTTATGCTTGCCACCACCCTCTTGTCAATGATTTGCTATGTCACATCATTCTTCTTTACCTCAAAATGGGATTCGATATTCAGGCTTGATACATCCCCTCTGCATCAAACCCTGCTGACCCTTTATCTCACAGTACTCTCTCTCTCTACCCCCAGGAACTTCTACCTACCTTGATTATATCCCCCTTTGGCTTTGCCATCGATTTGACACATGTCTCTACCAGCAGTCCCACATCCAGACTGGTAGTCTGTGCCCTGGTGTCAACTCCCTCCACTACTTCCTCAACTCCTGCAACATTCTTGAAGCAACTGCTATCCCCTTGCAGGATAACCTATTAAGCCATTGGGTGCTATGGCTTGCTAGTGAGGGTAAACCTCATGCTACTATCAAGAACTATTTCTACAATCTAGCTAATTATCAAGTGGCCCACTGGCAGGGCCCCCAACTGTAGCACTTGGTGCTACCACTTTTCAATACCATTCTCAAGTCTATCCGGACTTCTCCCCCACCACCCTCTCATTTGCGAGACCACTGCCCAATTACCCATCAACATTTATGGGCCATTCACAGTACATTATGACTAGATATGTCATTTGGTGCCACCATTTGGGCAGTCACTTGCTCTGTCTTCTATAGTCTCATATAAGTTGGTAAACTCACTACACAGGATGGTGCGGCCTTCAATCCCATCTGGTAGGCGCATCATTCCAACTTCCTTAGGCAATGGGACTCGGTGCATGCATGCCCCTTCTGGTCTTTATATCTTCCATGAACAAAGACTGGTGAGACAGGTGATGTTTTGCTTGAGTTTTCTGGCACATTTGACTGCCCATGCACTGCTATTGACAACATGATTTGGATACTTCCAGCCCAGCTGGAGGCCCAGCCTTCTGCCTTGGCCCATCTCAACCGCTCACTCGAATGACCTTTATTAACACCATCTGGTCTTTCTTAGTTAGCACCTCACTGTCTTATGGCATATATGGTTACTCTTTTTGTATTGGTGGCACTACTCTGTTAGCTTTGGCCGATTATCCTGACCATGTTATTCAACTGGTGGGCCACTGGAAATCAGCAGCTTTTCTTCATTACATTCATGATTTATACTGTATCCTGCCTCGAATGACCACAGCTATAGTAGTACTCCTCTTTCCCTGATTATCAGTGAACCATGGTTTTGGCTGGTGGTGGTGGTTGATAGTACCTGAATTAGGAGCCTGACCACCCCCCAGGCCTGTGGTATTGGCCCCTTTGCTTTATACAAATGGTAGGCCTAGGAAGCATATACTTCTATATTTACCAAACTCATCGACCCAGCTTATATCAGCACACTCGATTTAGCATAACACATCTCACATACATTTTACATAAAGGACACTTTGTTAGAGTTATGAATATAGCTCAAACTTTGGCAAAGTGACCAAAGCTACAGAAAAACCACTATTATGCAATCTTTCAGGTCTTTCATGCAATCTTAGCTTAGTGTCAGTTCCCTGCCATACTGTTTCTTATGCAATCTTAGCTTAGTCTCAGTTCCTGTTGTGCAGTTTCTTATGCAATATTAGCCTAGTCTCAGTTCTCCAGCAAGATGTCAGTGGCAAATAGCTTAGTAATGTTTCAGTATACATTATATGTAATATCCCCCTGAGTGACTGAGTATGTATCACATCTTAACAATCAAGCATGTAGACTACACCTGTATACTTAGTTAGTTCCTGCAATCAGTTTATACAACCCATCCTGCTCTTCCCTTTTGGAGGAGGAATAATAAATGTACAGCCTCTTTGCTTTATGCGAATGGTGGACCTGGGAAGCACATGCTTCCATATTCACCAAACCCATCGCCCCAGCTTATATCAGCACACTTAATTTAGCATAACACATCTCACATATATTTCATGTGAAGAATACTTTGTATACTTTAAGGTCTACCAGAACTAGACTGAGTTTCAAGAATACTTCAAGTTGGAACAGCTACTAAACTTATAGCCAGAGATGAGAAAAGAAGACTAGATTAAAAAGTGTTAGCTCTTATATTCTCAGGTTACAATTACCAAATAAGTTAATAAGTTATTTAAGAATAATAAGTCAGCTCTAGCTCATCTTTATAGAGTCATTCTAGAAGACTTTAGATATATCAAGAGATATTATTAGGAGAATATAATAGTATAAATTGTACAGTATAAGGAGATATAAATCATGGAAGCTTGGGAGTTTGAGTGAATAAGATATTTCAGGAATAAATTATCTATTCAGAAGAAAGTTATGATAGTTGATCCAAATTAGGAATATGAATTAGAGAAATAAATATTTAATTATAGTATCTGAATCTGATTTTCAAATATAGTATAACCTTACAAATAGTAGTTATAATATTTTACAAATATTAAAGTTTTTGCAAATATTAAAGATTTTGCAAATATTAAAGTTTTGACAATTATTAAAGATTTAGTAGATATTAAGAATTTAATACTTATGAAAAGTGACTCATAACTTAGCCACCTTATAGCTAGCAAACTTATATAAATATCTCTAGTATCTAAAGTAAATAAATCTTAGATCAAAATAGTTCAACGTAAAGAACTAGTAAGCCTGTGGGCAGATACACTTCAAACTCACCCATTCCTGTATCCTGAAGACTCTGCAGAGTTAAAAAAGATCAAGTTTTCAAAATATAAAAATCTGACATACTTATACAGTTATGTATCTACTATATTATAGTATATAGCTTATAATATTTTATATAAAGATCTTTAAAAGTATGATATATATTATTTGAGCAAATTATATATCATATATATAATAGTCAAATCATTAAACTCAATACTCTATCTACTCCAAATATATAACTATTGAATATTTCATTTTAGAGTTATATAATGATACCAGTACTGATATCTACTTTTTCAAAAAGAATGAGTATTATAAAGATATTATTTTGTATAATCTATATTATATAAATTACTCTCAAATCAGTCTTTGAATACTAGATAAAATAAAGGATTATATATATAGATATAATTATTCTTATATATTAATTTTAGAAAAAGTATATTTGATAAATTATTATAATAATATTTCTAGTTTAAATAGGTATAAACTAGATATATATACTTTATATAATCATTATATTATAAACAGAATGATTGTATTTCTTTAAGCAATAGAGATTATATTAATTCAAATTGAATAAGTTATTAAAATTAAAATTATTGAGTAAAACTTACTACTAGCTTTATAGATTTATAAAAATCTAATATTAAGATAATTTGTATCTCATTTGATATATATTCAAATATTTTTATTATATTTATAAAACTTTATCTCTATATAAAAGATAAAGAAATATATATATAAATAAATAAATATATTATAATATATTAATAATATATTAATAGTAATACATATTTGACTAATATTAAAAAAATAAATAAAAATACTTATAATTTTTCTAGCTTCAATTATATCTTTTATTTAATAAAATATATAAAGAACTTTTATATTATTACTTATTAATGCTCAAATAGATTTAGTACTATTATCTACTGTGACGGTCAATCCAAATTAGTAACATGAAACAGGGGGAATAGACATTTGATCGCGGTACCTGAATCCGATTCCCAGTATAGTATAGCCTTATAGTTAGCCAAGTCTCCGATTTAGACAATGTCGAAATATTTCGACACTTGCGAAATCGATGACCCAATATAGTATAGCATTTAGACAATGGTGAAAAGTCTCAACACTTACTAAATGACTCATAACTTAGCTACGTAACTCCATAGCCATCACATAGTTAGCAAACTTGTATAAATAACCCAGTATCTTAGAGTGAATAAACCTCAGATTGAAATAGTTCAAAGCAAAGAGAAAGCAAAGGAACTAGTAAGTCTGTAGGCAGATACACTTCGAACTCACCCACCCCTGCCTACCGAGGACTCCGCAGAGTCAAAGAAGATCAAGAATTCAAGATATAGAAATCCGACGTACTTACAAGGTTAAGCGTCCGCTACATTACAACTTGGTGCCTATTGGCTAGTGATTCAAGACGAATCCCTCACTTTCAAGCTGAACAATGAACAACCGCTACCACAAGAACTCACACAACACAATCAGACAAAATGGACATGAGACCACCTGTATTCCACGGATATACTTCGGATGAGTCAATCGTCACCTTCATAGATGATTTCGAGTAGTACGCTGCTGTTAAGATCTTAACCGCAGGACAGCAAGTAGCCCTCATGCCCTACAGCCTACGAGGACCTGCAAGAGCAGCATTCACAGCTGCAACCCATGCAGGAAATGATGCCGATGCTATACTGATAGCACAGAAGACCTGGCTCCAGAATACCTATTACACAGATGAGATCAAGCAAGCGCTGAAGGACCAGCTCAATACAACATGTCAAGGAATGAGTGAGGATCCAAACACATTCTTCACAAGAATCCGATATCAGATAATCCTCGTGGATTATGCTGATGCCATCTGAGACCAAGTAGCTGAAGCAACCTTCATGAAAGGAGTTCACCCAGAGATAGCCTTGGCCATCCGCTCATCACCAGTAGTCCTGGATCTGGCACAAAAGGTCACCTATGCTCAGCGATATTGGATAGCCAGACATCCACAAGACCACACAATGGAAAGAGTTACTGGCATTAGAATCGAAGCACCCAAGCCAACCAGTGTGATCCTTACCACTATGATCAATCGAAACACACCTCAGCCAAGAGCTACAGAACAACAGAGAAACAGTGATCCTATGGAAGAACTTGCTAAGCAGTTCGCCGAAATGACTGCTCACCTAGGAGATGTGGTAAAGGAAATCAGAGGAAGAGATCGCCGCCCAATTCAGAAGTTTGCTGCCACCTCAGACAAGAAGAAAGGTACCTGCTACAGCTGCGGAGAAGAAGGCCACTACTTATATGAATGTATGAGTGAAACCAAGCGTAAGGCCCAGCCAAGCAATGCTACTACTAGAAATAAGGAGCAAGCCAACATCATCACCTTCGAGGAGATTGGAGACTTAGATGAGGAATGGGAGGCCTATCCTGCTCAGACTACAAAGAAGGATGTTCGCAAGGAACCCTACAAGAGACCGCCAGGAAGACCCAAGAAGAACCCAGTGGAAAAACAGATGGAAATAACCACAGAAAGCCAAGCTGAAGAAATGGATCAAGACATAGAGCTCGAGCAAGCAGTCCAAGATATCATCTGAGGAACCACTCCAGCAAGTGAAGGAGAAAAGGAGAAGAAGCTTCACAAGACCAAGACTTTCAAGTATGATATCTTCAAGGATCTCAGCCAACAAAAAGTCAATGCTACCTTTGGCCAGCTGGCAGAAATCCCCACATTCAGACAGCAAATGAGATTTGGACTGGCAGAAACCACCAAGGAGCAAGGTTGGAAGATAACTGAGGCCAATAATGTTCAAGAAGACTCCAGAGAGTAAAGTGAAGACAACCACAAGACTTCTGCTTATGCAACCTGCCAAATCGAAAATAGAATCTTTGAAGCCATCATAGATACAGGAGCAGGAGGATGTCTCCTCAGCAAGAAGGCAGTAGACCGCTTAGGATGGGAGATCGAAGAAGCAACTAAGCTGGTATTCGTCACAGCAGATGGCACAAGAGCCACCCCTCTGGGAAAGATCCGAGATGTTCCCATCAAGTTCGGAGGAGCAACCATTCCGGTTGATGTGATTGTAACCAATGCAACCAACTATGACATCCTCATTGGCAACCAGTGGCTTCACAAAGCCAGAGCAATAATCGATCTGAATGCACAGAAGATGCAGATTGTCTACCGAGGACAAAAGATGCGAATCCCTATCAACGTTAACAAAGGAGTGCTCCCCGAGATGGAGGAAGAAGAAGGTGAGCAAGAGGAAGCCTACATGGTAACCATGCAGAAAAAGAAGAAAGTCGGATGGATGAGTGAGGAGGAATGGTGCAAGAAGATTGCAGAAGGATATGTGCCACAAGGAGTCTGCCCCCATGGAATCAAGATGTACTGTATGGAGCATGTCAATGATTGCTACCAATGTACTGGTAGAATCAAGAAGATCCACTATGAAAGGAAACAGAAGGTTCTCAAAGAACAGGCCAGAAGAAAAAAGGAAGAGGAGGAAGACGACAAACCACCAGCCCTCCTAGAAGACAGCGATGATGAAGAAGAAATCAAGGTCAAGATTCAGAAAATCCATCCTGATGCAATTCTACCAGAATACAAGTCGGAAAATGCAGCCGGAATGGATATTGCCACAGTAGAGGAAACCATGCTGGAGCCCCAGACAACCACTCTACTCGCAACCGGACTAGAGATAACCATTCCAAAGGACCATGTTGGAATTCTCAAGACAAGAAGCAGCCTGGCAAAAAGCGAAATCACCATTAAAGGAGGAGTCATCGATTCGGACTATATCGGGAAAATACTACTCATCACTAGGAATCACAACCCTACCATTCCATTCCCAGTCAAGAAGAAGGATCGGCTAGCACAGATGCTGATCTTCCCAGTTCTACAACCAAAGATCATGGAAGTCAAGAAGTTGCAAGAAACAGAAAGAGGAAGGAAAGGATTCGGATCCATAGGAAGAGGAGTATTTGCCAGCACCAAAATCACCGAATTAGATCACAAGAAGGAGGAAACCACAACCAAGCACAGCTACACTATTGGGAATGAATTTCCACTCAAGAAAGAACTCAAGAAGATACTCTACAAATTTGAGGATGTCTTGGCCACAGATTTCAAGGATATCAAAGGAAAGACCCCACACTACTACCATGATGTGGATACAGGAGACACCAAACCAATCTATCAGAAAGCAAGACCCATCCCGCCAGCCTACCGCGAATGGCTCAGAGAAGAAATAAAGCAGATGGAAGAAGCCGGTATCATCAAAGAAGCCAGTAGTCCTTGGGCTTCACCAGTCATACTAGCCCCGAAGAAAGGAAGCAAGCCAGGAGAATTCGCACCAAGACTCTGTACCGATTATAGAAAGCTCAACTCGATTACCAAGAAGAATCGCCAACTACTACCCCTTATCAGCAATATTCTCGTAACTCTGGGAGACGAGGCACAGTACTACAGCACCTTGGACTTATACTCGGGATTCTATCAAATTGGCCTCACAGAAGCAGCAAGTGAGAAATCAGCTTTCATCACCCCAGACGGAACCTATGTCTACCTGTGAATGCCATTCGGAATGTGCAATGCACCAGCAAGCTTCCAGCGAATGATGAACAAAATCTTTCGCTATGACATGGGGAGATGGATGATGGTTTATGTAGACGATGTAATCATCTACAGCAAGACAGCCGAAGAACATCTGCGGCACATCCAGCAGATGATGGAAAGGTTGAGGAAGCATGGTCTTTACATCAAACCAAAGAAATGCAAGTTTGCGGAAATTGAGATCTCTTATCTCAGACATGTCATTAACCGAGATGGAACACACATGGACCCCCTCAAGATACAGGCAGTAGCAGCATATCCAAGACCCACTACAGTCACTGAAGCCCAAGCCTTCATGGGACTCACCTCCTACTATCGCAGATTTATTAGAGGATTTTCCAACATTGCAGGCCCAATTTACGAACTCAACAAGAAGGATATCAAGTTCCAATGGACTGGCAGGCAACAAAGAGCATTCGACGAACTCAAGGTCAGGCTGACCCAGGCACCCATCCTTAGAAGACCCGACTGGACTCAAGAATTTATCCTGCAGACAGATGCAAGCGCACAAGGACTTGGAGCAGTCTTGGCCCAGAAGAAAGACAAAGTAGAGTATGTCATCACATACCTGAGCTGAGGAACCAGAGGAGCTGAAAAGGAATATGAATCCTATAAGTTGGAATGCCTCGCAGTCATCTGGGCTGTGGAAAAGTTCCACTACTACCTTGCTGGAAGACACTTCACTATCCAGACAGACCACTCAGCCCTCACCTGGCTACTGACCACTGGACAACCCAAAGGAATCTATGCCAGATGGATCATGAAGCTACAAGCCTATGATGTAACAAT
>RBNI01002732.1:0-17689 GCA_003990745.1 Jimgerdemannia flammicorona | reverse complement strand
TTTCTATAGTCACTTGGACTGCCCTTTATTACTGCTGTCTATAATTTTAACAATACAATGTCACTCCAAGCCCTCAACCAATGCCCCGTGGACCCAATCTTCCTCTCTCAACCTCCCCCTACTCACACACAATCCAGTCACCCACCACCTGAATCCTCCCACTACTCTTCCAGGAGATACACTGTACCAAACCCCTGTGATTCCCCCCACCTGGCCCCCACCCTCGCCACCAGCCATTCAAAATGTCCAATAATAACCATTCCCAACATGCTACTTTGTTCCCAACCCCAACCTGCTGTCCCTCCTCAAATACATGAACTCAATGTCTAGCTAATCCAACCCACATAGCCAGAGCCCAGCCAAGAGTCAGCCATTCATTCCTAACCCCACCAATCAGTCTCTGGTGGAGCTCTCCCCATCTCCCCCCTTCCCCTCCCTCTAAGGCACACAGCCCTAGCCGGTCTATGATACATCTCCAAAACTCCTCCAAAACCTCGCACTCACTAAGCCAATGTTCAGATATTTGTACCACTCCTCCCTCCTGACCAACATTGAAACATTCCTCACACTCAAATATGCCACCATCCACCAAGTGCCCAGACCAATAGTTCAACATCACATTCTGCCATAGGACTTGCCACCACACTACCCAGAACTTGGGGGGCAGCCACTGCCTCACCTGTTTGCTCCAAAGCCAGAGTCCATTCCAATCCCACTCCTCACCAATTCCAACCCTCTGCCAGGCTTTGGGCTATAGGTCTCCACCCAAGCCCTGTAGACACTCTATGCCCTCGCCAAGCTGGAACTCCTCCACCAGAACACCACCCAGTAGAAGCCTGTCCCAACACCACATCTGTGGTCCCCAATCCTCCTTGGCTTCATCACCTCACCACCAAAGTCCAATTTTCTTAGTGCCATCCACCACCCCCCACCAGAAGCCTGTAAACTGCATCCTCCTGCTCTCCTCCATAGCCACCATTGCAAGCAAGTCACCAGAATCACCATGAGGGGAATACCTAACCTCCCACACCCTCTACATGAGTAGCACCCACTCCCAACCCCTCAGCTCACTCACCCTCCTCAACCACTAAGCTCACAAACATTGAAGCCACTTAGCAAAGTCAACTAAACCCAGCCCACCTCTTTCCACAGGCAGTGTGAGCACCTCCTACCCCACCTGGCTTTGCCGCCCTCTTCAGATCCATGACCTCGCCATCTTTAACAGCCCCCTGACCACCCAAGGTGGGAAATCCAAATAGTACCCTACATACTACAGCTTCAGCATCCAATACACATTCAGTACCATCACCCTTCCAGCTAGGGATATATACCAACCTCCCCATCGCAGCAGAACATTTCCCCACTCCAGAAGTTATTGGTTCCACCATGCACAGGAAAGAAGAGATCTGAACACTGAGAAGTAGATCTCCAATAATGTACTGGTTTGCCAGCCAGCACCACTGTCCCAATCACATCGCTACCAACAATTCTAGTACCCAGCACCAGAGTCTCACATTTGTACCAGTTTAGTTTAGCATCAGATCCTCTCTCATACCATTTCACAGACCTCTGTAACTCTCCCACATCCATCAAGGAGTCCAGCCCGACCACCATATCATCAGCAAAGGCCCCCACCTTCCAATTAATCCCTAGAATATCTAAACCCCCAATCTGATGCCAAATCCTGTCCAGTAGGGGCTCCAGGGAGAGGGCATACAATATGGGTGACAAGGGGTCCCCTTGTGGCACCCCACGACCTAGGGGAAAGGTCACCCCCCTGTGGCCATTGATGATCAATGCAGCCTGACTATCCTCTAAGAGGCTGACCAATGAACCTTGGAACTCTGGGGGAATACTCACCCATTTCAGCACTCCTTCTAGCCAGATCCTCCACACTCTATCATATGTCTTCTCCTGATCCAGGAATACCAACCATCCATCTACCCCTATAGCCTGGGCACCTTCAATCACTCCATGGACTCACACTGTCCCATCATGAATCAACCAGCCACTCACAAACCCATGCTGCTCCACACTAAGCACTTGCTGAGTAATTCCTTACAGCCTCATCACCAAGATCTTCATCACTAGTTTGCAGTCCATATTAAGTAGCATGATTGGCCACCAGTTCTTCCAATCTTCCTGCCTCCTCTTATTCTTGTAGATCAAGGAGACTAGCCCTAAGTGCTGGCCCCCAATCCAAGTACCAGACTGAAGAACCTCATCACACATAGTGGTCATTTCCTCTAGCACCTCACCCACCCCAGCCATCTTCTTCCAAAAATTCCAGAGAAGTCCATCCTTCCCTAGAGCCATCCCCTTACTCATCGAGGCCACAACCTTGCAGATTTCCTCTCCACTCACTGGGTCCCCCAAAGCCCCTAGGCCCAATGCAGGGTTTGGGTGCCAACCCCCCAGCTACCTTTCAATATCTAAGGCATCCACTCCTCCTTCCTCACTCTATAAATTCTCCCAACAGAATCTCAGTAAACCCAGAATTACTGAAGTCTCTACCACCAGCTCACTATTTACATCCAGAACTCCCTCCCACTGCTGCTTCATCTGTCTGGCTTGTAACAACTATGTCAAAAACCTAGTAGGCCTCTCTCCCTCCTCAAGCCCCTGCCACTGCAGTCGGGCCACCATCCCCTACAGCCTCACCTCCTCCTTACTTCTTAACACTCCTTTCAGCTCCTCCACCTCCTTTTGGATTCTCACAATATGCCAGTCATTCATCTTCCCATCTTCTAGCATACCTGTCCATCTCTCCATGAGTGCTGCCAGATGCTGTGAGGTCTACAGTACCTGCTGCTGTTGCTGAGCACACCTTCCTTTCCTAGCTTCCCTCCAATACCCCTGAGCATTCGCCTTCAGTCTCCTCCAGTGGTCCCCAATCCCCAGGCCTCATTCCTGCCACCTCCCAATATTCCAGATAACCTTTATTTCCCAACCCTCCCACAAAGCCCTATCCTCCAATAAGGAAGAATTTAGTCTCCAATATCCAGACCCATCCTCACTTCTCCCAAACCTCCCCCCTCCTAGTAGCCCCCAGTGATCAGACCACAGACACCAAACTACCTCCAGTGCCATCCAGACATCTGCCCCCCAACACTCTGCTGTCAAAACCCAGTCAATCCTGGAGCCCAGCCCTGCTGCCCAGTGGGTGTACACCTGCCGATTGTCTCAAAACTGTTTTCCTGAGTCCACTAATGAACTCAACCTCTCTGTCTCCAACCAGTCACTCAGCCCACCACTCTCACTCCACATGCCTCTCTCTCTATCTGTCCTATCTATCTCCTTATCACATACCATATTGAAGTCACCCCCCAGGCAGTCCAACCCAACCTCACTCAAGACACTGGCTTCTTTCAACCTGTGAAGTCAATCCACCCTTTTCCCTCTCTCAGCTGGGCAATAATAAGACCCAACTATCAGTGAGTCCCATCCAGGCCTCTTCCACACTCCCCACACTACCCAAGACCCCCAATGTCCAATGTTCTCAATGTCTCCCATCCCTTTCCAAATGAGAATACCCACTTTCTCTCTCTATACCACTGTCCCCCCCCATTCCTTAGTCTAATCCTGTAAATTCACATCCACCTCATAATGAACATCCTACAACAAGGAGAGGTCCGCATCCAGTTCCTTAAGCCATCCAAATATATACTTCCTTCTAGCCACCCCCTATAACCCATTTACATTCAAAGAGAATATCCTAGTTATACAGTTCATATTGAAGGAATGTTGCAATAGAGACCCCAGCCTAGTATTCTATGCTCATCTTATCCCCAGCCAGATCCAAGTGCCATTCAGCTTCCAAGTCACCCTCTGTATTAGCCTGAGCATCCAGTGCCTCCAAGATTTCCTGACATTCTACCCCATCCACTTCCTCTATCTCTGACCTAAAGTCCAGGCAGACTGCGCACCACTTCTCCAGTCTCTTCCTTGAGTTCCACAAGTATAATGCCCAGTCACTTACAATCCTCCTAAGTTCCTCTTCTCTCTGATCATTGACTTGATATTCAACTGACTCCAGGAGAACAGCTAGGATCTTGTTCCTCATCTTCCTCAGCACCTCCTCCCCCCACAGGATCTCCTCCCAATGCCTCTCTTCCATAACCCTGAAGTCCTCTCCCCCCAGCTCTTCTGCCACTACTCCTTCCAGGGTCTTCCACATCCACTTCTCCTCATCCACTGCCTCTACCGCACCCTGGGCGATTTGCCCCCCATCCACCTCAGGGTCCACCAGAGCACTCCTCCTCACTGACTCATCCCACTCCTCATCTGTCATATCCAGCAGCTCCTCCTCCCCCTCAGCTCCACCTGGGACACTATACTGAGGGCATACTCCTTCACTCATTTCCGCATCTGCCTCTATATTGCCTCCCCTCTCCTCCTCCAATCCATCCCAAGTCCCACCCTGGGCCCTTTCGCCCCCCACAGCCCAGGCACTCTCCTGCAATCCCACCCCCCCCTCCTCTGAGCTTCCACCAGCTCTACTCTCACCCAACTTCGCCAGCAGCTCCATCTGGACTTTTCTCCCCTGCATCTTCTCCCAGGCCCCCCTCTCCATCCAGACTCTCTTCTCATCCATCTCCCCCACCACCATCCTGGCCTCAAACTCCTTCCAGGCCAATCTCCTCCTTACAACCACCCTTTCCAGATTCTCCATAGCCTCCAATAGATCTTCCTCCTCCTCTTGGGTCTCCTTCACCCTTGTGACCTTGCACTCCACCAGTCCCTACCTCAGTGTTGCTGGCCAGTCCCTTGACTTCCCCATATTCTCCTTTCCAGCCAGCCACACCCTGACATTGATGTCACTAGTCTAGAGCTCCATACCCTCCCAGACCTTGAACCCAACATCCACAATCTCGCCATATTCCTTGATCACCTCCACAACTAACTCTCTGGTCCTCTCCTTTGACACTGTAGGGAGATCTAACACCATCAACTACACCACTTGAGGGTCCCAGTGTATGCACCTGGCCATAGGGACCATAACTCCACCAACTGTCACCCCCTTCTCCAAGACTGCCAGCAAGGCTTCTTCCTTCTTGAACCCCACCTTGACCCCTTCCTTCCCCTTCAGAAACTTCACTGAAGCTGCTCCCTTTGCCTCCTGTGCCACCAGCCCCAAGATCATTCTCACTATTACTGCCAAGCCCCAGAAACTCATTGTGACTGTGAATTCTGACCTCGACTTCTTGAGTAACAGGGCTGACACCATTCCTGTCACCCCATCTGCCAGGTCTCCAGGCCTTGTACCTACCTCCTGTCCTGAATTGTCAACTACCATCACATCTGGATTTTTTGCCAGAACTCTAGTTACAGCTCCATCAACAGTCACATCTCCAGCCCCTACTCTAGCTCCTCTCCTACCATCTGAAACTCCCCTGGGCACACCTCCCTGTCCCCCAGTAGCATCTGTCGATACCTTCCCCAAGCCCAGCCAACTATCTAGACCAGAGGCCATCTTCTCCATTCTGACCTTATCAGCAAAGGTCAACCTCTCCTCTCCTCTCTGCCTCAGACCACCCCTCCCTCTATCACCAGGGCCTCAGCTAGCCATTGAGGCCCCTGGCATCCCCAAACCATCTCCCCTCCTCTCCACCTACTGCCAGCCAAAGGCACCGCCACCCCCCTGGCCAGTATGCTCATCAGTTCAATCATTGCCATGTATGTTGATAGTCATCAGACACTAAAAACATAGTAAAAAGTGTTATCTGAGTCTTGTGTCACCTGAATGTTACTGGTGAAAGATAGTCAATCCTGACCTTTATCGAAGACTTTGAACAATTTGCTGCTATATAAGCCCTTGGTGTGGATGCACAATTGGCTCTTCTATCAGTCAGCCTCAGAGGACCTGTTAGAGATAAGTTCAATACAATCACTATTGCCAATAATAGTGTAGCCAAACTTGCCAATATGAAGGCCTTCCTCAGAACAATATACTATACTGAAGAGATCAAGCAAGCTCTCAAGGATCAACTCAATACTCTCTGCCAGGGACTTAGTAAAGATCCCAACTAATTCTATACCCAAATCTGCCACCAGATTGTCTTGGCTGGCTATGATGATGCCCTCAAGGAAAAAATAGCAGATTCAACCTTCCTCAAAGGAGTTCACCCTGAAATTGCCCTAGCAATCTGGTCTACCCCAGCTGCACTGACCCTTGATCAGAAAGTAGTCTTTGTATAGAGATATTGGACTGCCAGACATCCTGCCGAACACTCAATGGAGAAAATAACTAGTATCAAGATAGAGCCATCAAAACCAACTAGTATTATACCTGCCACAGTTGTAAACAAAGCTGACCCAGTGGAGGAACTCATCAAACAGTTCGCTGAGATGACTGCACACCTTAGTGATGTTGTTAGAGAAGTCTGAAGCACTAACAGGAGACTAGTGCAGAGATTTGCAGCTGCTACAGAAGAATGCAATATCACATACTTCAGATATGGAGAAGAAGGCCACTATGCAAAGAGTTGTATAACTGAAACAAGACACAAAGCCCAACCAAGCAATGCTAGCAAAACCAGAGAACAAACCAATGCAGTAGTCATTGAGGAGATTGGTGACACTGATGATAAAGAATACTATGAGGAGCTTGAATTCTACCCTGCTACTGAAGGTACCAGAACCTGGTCCAAGCCCTATGATAAGAAGAGCAACAGCAAGCCAGTTGGAAGACCAAAGAAGACTCCAACTGTCACTATTCAAAGTAAGACTCAATCTGAGGAATTGATCAAGACATAGAGTTAGATGAAGCTGCTCACCAAATCATTGAAGGCACTACTCCAGTTTCAGGAGAAAGTGAAAGCAAGAAGGAACAGAAGCTGTGCAAGACCAAGATCCACCAGTATGATATCTACAAGGACCTCAAGGAACAGAAGATCAATGCTACCTTTGGATAGCTAGCTGAAGTCCCTACCTTCAGACAGCAGTTGAGAGTAGGACTTGCAACTACTGCCAAGAATCAAGAGTACAAGATTGTAGAAGCTCACAATGCACAGGAAGAATCTGAAAACTCAGATGAAGAATCCAAAGATCAGTGCAAGACATCTGCTTATACTCCATGTCAGATTGAAGACTGTATCTTTGATATCATCATTGGTAGGATTGACTTGGGCAAGTCCTTTCTTAATAGTCTGGTTCATTCTTTCTGTCATACCATTGGTCTGAGAGTAGTATAATGTGGTCTGTTTAAGGTGGATCTGTAAATTTAGATATAACTTGTAATTATGTTATTGATGAATTCTGTACCTTGATCAGAGATGAGTTCTTCTGGGGGTCCATATCTGAGTATAAGTCCATAGAGGAGACCTAAAATAGTTAGGGCATCTGTAATTTCCAATGGGAAAACCTTGGGCCACTTAGTTAGATGTTCTATAAATATAAAAATATATTTGTTTCTTCTTGGTATAACTGATAGGGGTTCAATTACATCTTCTCTCCATCTCTAAAAGATATTGTCTGGTAGTGTAATTAGTTGCAGTAGTGCTTGGTAGTTCTTCCTTCCTTAGTACTTTTGGCAGATATCAAATTTCTTGAGTATGTTTCAGACTTGTGTTCTGAGATTGGGCCAATGTTGGTATATTGTTTGTAATTTTTCTTCTATATTTGCTTGTCCTTGATAGGCTTTCTGATATTCCTTTCAGATGAGATCTTCTTGTACCTTGATAGTCTGAGAAGCTTTCTTTAAGATGTAGTTCCTTGGGACACCCTTCTTCTGGTTTATTGGGAATAGTGAGAAAGTACATCAACATTGTTGTAAGCTTTCTCTGCTTTGTGGATGATGGTGATTTTGTAATCCTAAAGGATAAGGATTCAGTGGGCTAGGATTCTAGTAGATTTCTTATAGTTGAATAGCCATTTGAGGGCTGTATGATCTGTGATTAGGGTGAACCTTTTTCTGATAAAATAATGCTTGAATAGAGTGACCACTCATATAACTACAAGGCATTCTAATTTGGTGCTACCATAGTTCATCTGCTGCTGATTGGTAGCTCAACTTACTTAAGCTATCATATAGTATTATTAGTCAAGTCCTTCCTTGACTAGAACTGCTCCTAGGCCATCTTTGGAAGTATTTATATACAAGATGAATGGCTTCTGTAGATTGGAGTGTACAAGGATTAGTACTATAGTTATACAGTTTTTGAGTTCTTTGAAGGCTTTTTCTTGTGATTCTGTATATTTGAATAGCACTCCTTTCTTGAGAAGGATCCAGATTGGAGTAGTGATTTGGGCAAAGTCCTTAATAAACCTTCTGTAGTAGGATACCAGCATTAGGAATGATAATATTTCCTTTGGGGTCTTGGGTACTGGCTAATTGTTGATCTTTTTGGTTTTCTTTGAGTCTGTATAAGTTCCTTCTTTTGAAACTATAAATCCAAGGAATTCAAGTTTCTGTTTCCCAAAGTAGCATTTTCTTGTATTGAGTCTCAGATAGTTCTTATGAGTGAGTTTGAAGAATTCCTCTAGGTAGTACAGGTGTTCTTCAAAATTTACTGTATAGATGTTGGAATCATCCATATATACAATCAGGCAGTAGTGGATTAAGGGGACATAGACTGAATTTATCATCCTTTGAAAGGTGGGGGGTGCATTACAAAGTCCAAAGACCATTCAGAGATATTTAAATAGTTTTCCTAGAGCAAGGAAGGCTGTCTTTTGAATGTTTTTTAGATTCATGGAGATCTCATGAAATCCTACAAAAAGGTCCATACTGCTGAAGTATCTGGCATCTTGTAACTGATACAAAAGGTCATCAATTCTGGGCAGAGGATAGGTATCCTTTTAGGTGACTGAATTGAGTTTCTTGTAATCTACACAGAGTCTCCATTCTCCTTTCTTTGGAACAATAATTATAGGACTGACCCAGGGGCTGATAGAGAGTTAGATGACTCCATTATCTAAGAGTTCTTGAATATGCTCCTTTTTGAATGTTTTAAAGTGATGGGGTATTCTATAGGATTTCTGTTAGATGGGTATTGCATTTTCTGTATTTATGCTGTAGTGGTATGATGGGTTGTATGACAAATTGCCATAATTAGTAGTGAAGATATCTAGATATTTATTGAGGAGTTCTACTAGTTGTTGCCATTGTTGAGATATTAATTCTTCTCCAATGTTAGTGGAAGGCTTCACTGTCTCCTGGGTCGCAGAGGGGCCTTTCCTTTCTTCTGGGACCTTTTGTCATTTCTCAATAAGTTTAGTTCATAAACTTCTCTATGAATTTGGTTGAAAAAAGGCACCAGATGCCCTACAATGGTTCCTTTTGGCAAGATGATGGTTTCTCAACTTTGGTTGGTTACTCAGGAGTGTACTGGATACATCTTGTCAGGAAATGTATGTCCTTCCATATCTAGGTACAGGATATCTTCATTGGTTTCAAAGAAATGGTTTCTGGGATCAGGTGGTACAAATATTTTGAAGATGGTTTGTTCTCCAGGCTCCAGAATGAGATTCTTGTATAGTTTGACTGGTTGGTGGTACACTTTCTGGGGGACATTCCTCTTGAGATGGTTGACTTGAAGGAGATGTACTTTCTTCTTGTCTGAACTTCCAAATCCTTTGGCTTGTCTTGTTCCTTTGGTCAGTTCAGAGACTTCTTGTAGTTGTAGGACCTTGACCTTCATGAAGACTGCTTGGGCAATCTTCTGTCCTCTAATGATTCAGTATCATTCTGTACTACTATTGTATAGAATGATCTTGATTTTGCCTGTATATCCTGGGTCAATAGTTTCTCCTTCTATAGTTATTCCTTGTCTGGTAAGTCCAGACCTTGAGGTTAGATGGATGTAAGCTCCTTGAGATGGCTGCATAACTAGTCTAGTTCTGATCATGAATATTTTTTCAAACTTGATAGATTCATCCTCCAGACTGTGAAGATCATATTCTATATCCTCTAGATGGGCTTTGGTCAGGGATTTGGCCTTAGGGTACAGCAGGGTCTACTGGGCAACATTCTTGCTAAGTTCAGGCTGTCCTAGGGCTGAAGCTTCACTAGTAGAGAGCCTCCAAGCTCTGAGGTTGAGGTGTGGCCATCTGGCTCCAGTGGAGAGGTCTCAGAGATAGTTTATTTCTCTTTTTCCTGTAGGGTCTAGGGCTTCCATGAAGTTGGTGGCATTCTCTACCCATTCTTGGCAGGTTGTATGTCTGGTGAGAGCTAGGATATCTTCTTCTAAATCATAGATCTTGAGGGTCCTTTTTCCTGGCTTCTTGGTCTGACTTTTTTGGATCTGGTCTCTGTTGTCTCCTCTCTTCAAGGTATGGATTGCAACATCATGACTGAGGTGAATCTTCTGATGTTGCAGTCTTAGCAGTCTGAGTGTCTTTCATGATTACAATATCTCATTGCTTGGAAATGATGTTCCTGGTTGTTGATTTCTTATTGCCTTGGAAATCGGTACTCATCTTAGTCATAAGTTGGGAGAAGAGTGGACAAGAGGTATACTTCTGTTCAGGTGAAGAGACCTTGTCTTCTGAATCAGCTTTGCAACTTAGTAGTAACTTCTTGGAAGATAGTTGACTGTGCAACTGTGTTCAGGAGTTCTGGTCTCTGGAGTCTCTGTCTCTCCTGTTGATCTAGTAGATGGCACTGGTAGCAGTAGTCTCAGAGAGAGTGAAAGACAATTTGGTGTGGACATCTTCCTAGCTGAAATGCCCTCTCTTGGTGAGTTTTTTTCTTGGGAATAATGGGGATTATACTGGATCCTTCTTCTATATCCCAAGGGTCATTGTCTTCAGGTAGTGTCCAGCAAGGGTTATCCCAGGGAATGAGTTCAGGGACCTCTTCTTCTTTAGGTGCTTCTTGTTCAGGAACTTCTTGGTCAGGAACTTCTTTTTCCTCAGATAATTCTTGGCCCCAAATTGCTTATACTTCTGCTGCTTCAGTTGCAGGTGTTTCTGGAACATGTCTGCATTTCTCTTCTTCTTTCTGCACTCTGAGCAGGCTGTGTCAGGCGAATTCCTTATCCCAATGATCTTGGAGGAGTGCTCAGAGCACTTGTGTCTCTTAAGGCAGGTGGGACATCCTTTGATTTCTTCTGCAATAGCTCTGATAGTAATGGGGACAGTGTTCTTGACCCAGACATTATCTTCTGGTCTATCATCCACTAGGTTAATTTGGAGATTGAGTCTGGGATTACTTCTATCTTCAGATTCTTCTTCCTCTTCTATAGTAGATTCTTCACTACTGGTATATTCTTCCTAGATGGTAACCTTCTTCTTCTTCTTTGATTGTTCATAGCTGGTCACCTTAACTCTATACTTTTTGCCTCAGTAGTCAAACTTGAGTACTTGTTGACTGATATTAACAACTACATTCATTTCCTTCATCCAGTTGGTACCAAGGATCATATCATAGGTGACAGCTTTAGTGATAATAGCTTTTGGGATAGAGAACTAAATGTGTCCCAGGGAGATAGTAATGTTTTATACTTCTCCAAGGGGTTGAGTTTAGGCTCCATCTGCTACTATGATACTGAGGTTGGATGGTCTATCAATGAGCCATTGGAGGGTGTCCAGGAATTGTTTAGCAATGACACAGATAGCTACTCTTATGTCTATGAGGATTTTCACCTTTTGTCCTCCAATATCTCCATATAAGTAGATACTGATATATCTCTCTATAGTCTGAATAGATGTGGGGACTAGCTCTTACTATGGGATGGGAACTTGACCAGTGCTGGACCTGGTGGTTCTCAGCAATTGTTTTGAACTCCAGCTGGTATCAGTTGCAGGAACTGCAGGAGAGGGACTTCTATCTTGGCCTCTTGAATCTTCTACCAGGCATTATTATAGATGTCTCTGAGCATGGTCTTTGGGGTGTACTTCTTCTTGGGTTTTGGGGCAGTAGTTTTTTGTTCTTCTTATTCCATTTCTTCATCCTCTAGTAGCAACTCATTTCTCTCAGAGACAAAAGGTAAGAGAGTCTAGGGAGGTGTTTTCACTTACTTCTCTTTATGTTCTTTATCTTCTTCTTGAATAATTCTTTAGCTGATATTCCTGAATAGCCTTTCTACAGATCACATCTTTTTTTCTGCTGAGTAAACTTTTTCTGAGTGGTAACCTTGATAGGGTACAGGTCTATAGTCTTCACTATTGCTTGCTTCTTCAAAGTCTTCAACAGGATGGACTTTGGCCTTCTTGTACTGAGTATCATTCCTTTGGTTTAGTAGTTCTGAATCCCTTTGGTCACTTCTTTTGTTGTCACATTTAGTGGCATAGTATCTGAATTATCCACAGTAGAAGCATTAGACTTGGGCTCTGTCTTGGACAGAATATCTTCTTTCTTCTTACTGATAGCTTCTGTTATCTCTGGATGGATAACCTTGACTCCTCTATGGTGGGTATCCTCTGTAGTCTTGGTAGCTCTGATTTTTACATGTGGTGAGTTTTTCAATCTGTCCAATCAATCAGTCCAACTTGGAGCTGAGGTCTTGAATTTCACTCTTATTCTTCTTTCTTTCTTTAGCTGGCCTTCTTTCTTCAGATCTCTCTTGTCCTTGGAGGAGTCCTTGTAGAGCTTTGACCAGGATATCTTCCTTATCATCCTTTTTGCTATAGTCACTCTAGGTAGTTCCTTGTCTGATATCAAAAAATCCTTGGGCTGTATCTACTTACTCTTCAGACCTTCTGATACCTAGGATACAGACATGCTGAGCAATATTTGGAGGAATCCCATTCATGAAGGTCATTGGATCTATAATGTTCTGGTTGGTAGTATTGAACCTGGCAGCATGCATTCTCTTCTGAATTCTTGTGAAGAAAGCTCTAAGTGATTCTCCAAGATTCATCTTTATCTCTATGATAGATTCTTGAGCCTTATGACAGGTATCATTTCCTGCATACTTTTCAATGAGCCAGTGGACCATAGCTACATATTCTAGCTCATAAGATACTGCTGCTTGTATCTGTCTCACCAGTTCTGAATGTGGGTCATTTGCTGTTTAGTAGAAAATTCCTCTAGCTGGTTCTCTGAGCTGGGCCTTATAGATGGCAATTTTTCTTTCATCTGAGAGATTTCTCAGGACTGCAATTCCTTCAATTCCATCAGAGAATTCTCTGAGGTCTTCCTCTGAATATCTTGCAAAAGTTGGCAGTAAGGTGGCCATTTTATCATCACTTTCTTCTAATTCTAGTTCTGGTCCAGATTTTGATTCAGATTCACTTTCTGAACTGTCACTGAAGATGGAGTTGCTTGGGTATCTTGAGGATAGTGTTCAGAGCCTTGGATGAAGTAGAATAAGCCTGGGTATTCTTGTAGGAGCTACTTTTAGTTCTGCAAGAGCTGGTGATAAGGATTCAATAGGTGAGATTGGTGGGATTGCTGTGGGGTATCTGGCTACACAATTTTGAGCTTGTGTAATAAGATCTTTTAGTTCTTTGGCAAGTTCTCTACAGTATCTAGCAGGGCTACCTATATTGTTTAATTGATCTGCTTGGGGATCTCTGGTTATATTGACTTCTGGTTCTTGTTGGGATCCTTCTGATGCTGAGTAGTTAGCAAGTCTTGATGTAATTACTTCTCTTTCTGTCCAGATACTGGTGATAACTAGTTCTCCTGTGGTGGTAGAGATTGCTGTTGTATCAAATATATCCAGTTTGACTGTGGGTTCTTGTGAGCTAAAAAGTCATATCAATTTGAAACCTTTTCCAATTGAGTCTACAAATGTAATATGCCTGGCTCAATAGAGGCAAATTACAAGATTGGGGATTGATGTAGTTCAGCTTGAGCCCCCAGTTACTTTGTTAAAAGTAATAAAATATTTTTGATATTTAGTAGTATAATAGTCAAGTTCTGGATATAATAGTTGATTTTGTCAGATTTCTTTATTAAGACAGTTCTCTGGATATAGCAGTGATTTGTGAATGGGTTTCCTTCTTGGGTCAATTGGGAATTGGTGGAATTTCATATATAGTATAAGCAGTTCCTTATATAGTGCAATCTGGTAATTTAGTGGTTTTCTTCTTAAGTGACAATTGGAAATAATTCTGGTAGTAGATTTTCTAAATCAGGCTCACTGAGAACAAACTAATAACTTGGATGGTAGATAATTCAGATAACTTGAGTAACTCAGATGTCATAGATTCTTCCTGAATCAGCAAGGTTCTTCTGAGAATAATAACTCAGATTCTTGGTAAGTTATGACAAAGACCAGCTTTGTTTATGTAAACAGATTACTGTGAAGTTGTATCAAGAGACTGACTTGTAGCAAGATTCTTTAAGGCTATCTGGGAATGCAGATAACTCAGAAACAGTAGCTTATTCCTTAAGTGGCAGATTACTCAAAAGGTGGTGAAGTTCTTCCTTAAACTTGGCAGATTTCTTCAGGCTTATCTGGCAAGCAACCAAGGCTTTATATTGGAAAGGAGACCAGAGTGGAAATGGAATGGCAAAGCTCACAATCTCTTAGCAGTGGCTGTAGAGTTCCTCTTGAAGTATAATAGACAGACTTGTCTTTTGCTTTGGATTCAAATTTCAGACTAAGGTTTATTCACTCTTATCTCTGGGGTATTTTATACAGTTGTAGTTACTATTGGTTACTATATTGCTAACTATAGATTGCTAACTATGGTAAGTATTCCTTAAGAGTATAGTGTACCTTAAGGGTACAGTGTATCTTGAGGGTATAGTATACCTAGAGAGTATAGGTAAACATACTGTTTCTGGTATCTCTGGCTAAATATATAAGTTGATGCAGTAAAGCAGTCTTGATTACTTAGTACACTAGATATAGTATATGGCTAATTTATCATTTTGGCAATGTAATTCTATTGCTCATCACAATATAATTAGTTTTAAATTATTTTTAAGTTTTTTTAAAATATTTTATACTATCTTAAATAGTTATAATTCTATTATAATGCTTTTATTTATATTTATATAATAATTATATTATAAATCTAAAACTTTATAATTTATTAAATATAGATTTGTTTTTTTTAGATTTACTTATATAGTTAATAACTAATAAAAATTAAATAGTCTATTTAAATAATAAAATATTTATCTATAAGAAGTAGTAAAACTTATTTATTCCTTATATCATAATCAGATATAGATAAATTTGTTTAATATTTTAATTTTTTTTTGATATAATATTTAATATAAAATTTTTAAATTTTTTTTTTGACATAATATTTAATATAAGGTTTTTAATAAAAAAAATTTTTTATTCAATTTTTTTTTTTTATTTACAAATTTATTTATAAATCAATATAAGGAATAGTTTAAATAACTATAAGATATTTTAACTTATAGAATTTATAATTTTCTCTCTCTATTATCTTTAGATAATATATAGAAATATCTTTTAGTAGTGATTTTTTTATTAAAAAAAAAAGGTTATATTTTCTTTTTCTTTTTTATAATAAAACTTTACTCAAAGGTAAAAAAAATAAAATAAAATCAATAGCTAAAATATTTTTATAAAGTTATTATAATTTTCAGACTTATGAATTTTTAAAAATTTATAGCCAAATTTAGCTATATTACTATCTAAGAGATAAGTTCTTTAGCTAAGTTATAATTATATATATCTTTCTCTACTATCTTACTAGTTATAATATTTTGATAGATAACCTTCCAAGTCCACTTCCACAATTAATACCTCAGGTTAGTTTACTATATCTATTACAGAGTAGTAGAAATGAGGTAATAGTGATGAGTTACCTCTTTATTAATATTGGATCAGTGTCTTCTCTACTTTTTCATAGTTTCTGGTACCTTTGGCTATATCTGGGGTATACTTATTTTGGTGCAGCACTTTCTTTCTTTTGTTATTACTAATAAGATATTATCTTAGTATATTATGGGTTATATATAGAGTCAGCTGACCTTGGGCATCAAGTATCCATTATAAGTTACCTGCAGGTTATCAGTACCTATGATAGGACCCTCTTGCTTTGGTGAGCTTTCCAGCAAGTGCAGTCACCTGTGTCAACCCCCAAAATAGATTCAATTAAATGATCAAAGTTCTCCAATTTCACCTATTTAATTGAATACAAATCTAGCAAAATCAGCACTTAGTATTCAATTTCAACAAACTACAATTATAGTATATTTAATTAAATTTATTCATATAATATATGCAAATGTAAATGCGAAAATAGTAAATATAAATATATCAAACATACTCTTTAAAATAACTCTTTAGTCACTCTTATCTTGATAAAAATATAAAAAATATCCAAGAACCTCTCTTGAACTCTATAATGCTATAATAGAAGAGCTTTACTCTTTCCAATATTCAATCAAGCACTTGGCTGAAAAGTTCAACATATCAGCCAACTTTATCTTCACCTATATTGGTCTGGCCACTTCTATGAACAACTATGGCAAATTCAATAAGTGGAACCAATTCCAATATAAGAAGTTTTCTATTACTATAGTAGAGTTCAAGAGATTATATACTGCCACCCTCTCAAGTCTCACTGAAATTACAACTGCTTCAACTGAGGCTGTTTCAACCAAAGCTACTCTTACCTCTTCATGCTCTACTGAGACCACTACTGCCTCTTTAAGCTTTGTCAAGATTGCTGCTATATCTCTAAGCTCTGCTATCTCAAGCTCCTCTCCTGAGATCTCTTAAAAGTAGGCAATTACTTGGTCTGCAAGCTTCTTAAGTGAGATGTATAAAAATTGTACTCCTGAAGAGGATTTGCAACTCACAACCAATATAGACAAAGAACAGCAGTTGAGAAATAGGAGCTTGGCAAGTTTGAAGAGGCATCCTACAGCTAACATCTCTGCAAACTCTAAGTGTATCAAGACTGAGACCAAATAGTCTATATATCATCATCTTGGTCAGATTGAAATCCATTTGAATACTCTTCACAGTAGTCTCAGCTTTCACTCTTTTCTAATTGTCATTAGCAGAGACTTTGAGACCATAACAGCAGGCACTCTTTCAAATCCATCATTGCCCCATGCTAAGCTGTTTGAGGAGGCAATTATACTACTTTACAAATTTTGAATCTATTGTAGAGCTGGCTAATGTCATAGTAAAAAGTTGGCTGAGAAAGAGAGTAGTGATCTATATGAAGATGAAGGCCAGACTAGTACAGAAGACTTAAATAAAGAAACAAGATAATATATTGTATAGACTTTTTAGTAAGTAAAAATATAAACCTTTGAGTGAATATCAAACTAAATATTAATTGAAATCCTCTTTAATCTTTAGCCTCCACAATAGGTGTACAACCTGATGACCTTTATAAATAGAACTTTAGCCTTAGACAGCTTAATGGCAAAATCATTACAGTCCTCCAAGTAAATTCATCATAGCCATCTGTTACTATTAATGAGTGACCAGTAAAGATTTGCCAAGTTAAACTGAAGTGAATGAATAAGAATAATTAGCTGCTCTTTCAAGATATCCTCAAGAGAGGCTTGATTATTATAATTAGTCTAAAAAACCAAAAATTTCAACCAGTAGAAGATGGGGTCAAATTTATAGCTAGTCAAGGCAAGGTTGAGGAGAGTATCTCTAATGTCTCAGGAGGGTACTTAGAACTGTTGAAGGATATTAGTGATACAAGTGAAATTGAGAGTGTTGGCATAGAAGGTTCATTGGTTGGTATTTAGTCTGGGTCTCTTGTCTAGTATGTAAATTTGTTGTTTCAGTTTTAAATATTGCTGTTTTTTTTTTTTTTTTTTTTTTTTTTTTTTTTTTTTTTT
>RBNI01002731.1:0-17691 GCA_003990745.1 Jimgerdemannia flammicorona | reverse complement strand
CCCTTTCTGATGAAAGACTACTTTGTCTAATACTATTGCCACCCTCCCACCACTCTGCTTACAGATCCTTACCACCAAATCATGATATCGTCCCCCCTGAGGACCCCAACCCACCCACCATCCAGTTAGCAGATCTCCCAACAGCCCCTCCCACCTTAACACCTTCTCCTGCAGCCCCAACTGCTGCCCCTCCTCAAATACAAAAAGCCAATAACCTGCCAGTCCCACCCATATTGCTAATACCCACCCTATAGTGAGCCAACTATCACTCACCCCACTCACAAGCCGAGATCTCAAGTCCTCCCAGGGACCCCCCTCCCCCACCAGCTGACACCCCACACCCAGTCTATTCCCTATTTCAGCCCAAAATTCCCCCAAAACCTCATACTCTCCCAGCCAATGTTCGGGCATCTGTATATGACCCCCAGCTCACCCAACATTGTAACACTCCTCACAGTCAAATTGTCCACCATCTACCAAATACCCCATATGGAAATTCAGCATGATATTCCTCCACAACATTCTCCACCATACCACCCAGAACTTGGGGGGAAGCCACCTCTATACCTCTGTGCTCCAAGACCAGATATTGGCCCAGTCCCACTCCTTGCTGATCCCTGCCGCCTACCAGCCACTCGGCCAATGATCCTGGCCAAGCTCCTGCTGATACTCTACTCCCTCCCCAATATTGAACATAGCAAGTGGAGCACCCCCCAGGAGCAATCTATCCCACCACCACATATTAGACCCCCACACTGCCTCCCACTCATTGGCTTGCCAGCGCAGGTCAATTTGGTGTGCTCCATCAGCCATACCCCACCAAAAGCCCTTGAACCACAGCTGCTGAATTCCATTCAGCTCTACCAAAGAGAGCAGATCTCTGGAGGACCCTCGAGGGGATGTTCGCATCTCCCATACCTTCTGCAGCAGAGGCACCCAACCTCTGCCCTGTAGTTCCACAGCCCTCTTCAATCACCAGGCTCGCAAGCAGTACAGCCTCTTAGGAAAGTCCACCAGTCCAAGACCTCCCCTGACTACTGGTCTTACAAGAGTATCCCAACTGACCTGGGACCTCCTCCCTGCCCAAATCCAATCCCTAGCCACCTTCATCAGCTTCTTTACTACCCATGCTGGGAAGTCAAGGTAATATGCCACATACTATAGCTTAGGGAACCAATATACATTTAGGATTGATACCTGCTCTGCTAGAGAGATATGGCGGCCTCCCCATCCTCGAAGGGCCTCCCCCCAAATGTTCACCCTGCTCTCCCACCATACTCGTGGCAAGACAGAACCATATATACAGAGGAAGATACCCAGATACTACACCACCTTACTAGTAGGGACAATTGTTCCAATGACATCCCCACCCACTAGCCCATTCCCTAGCACCATTGTCTCACACTTATACCAGTTGAGCTTTACTCCTGAGTGAGCTTCATACCATTCCACAGTCTCCTGAAGTGTCTCTACATCTGCCACAGACCCAAGTCCTACCACTATATCATCAGCAAAGGCCCACCTTCCACACTATATCATATATAGAGAGCCCTGCTACCTTCTGGCGAATCCTATCCATCAATAGCTCCAGCGAAAGGGCATAAAGAATAGGGGACAGAGGGTCCCCCTAAGGAACCCCTCTTCCCAAGGAAAATGCCCTCCCATGGTGACCATTACATGTTAGAGCTGCCCGACTGCTCTCCAGCAGACTCAATATAGACATCCTAAATCTTGGGGGAACTCTATTAATTTTGCTTGCCATTCTGACCAGAATGATATCATTAATCCAAATTCCTAAGTATACAATTTCTGAGAATATATGTTAGGTATATATATATAGATTGGCCTCACAATGCTTAAATCTATTACTCAAGAGATATTTGTTAATTTTTTTATTCTACAGCCTTGCTACTTGTTTAATGCCCTAAAGACCCTTATATAATTTATATATGAGCTCCTTTTGCTTAGCATTATATAGTTTATATTCTTGTGGTTGATAGATATAACTCTATATCTACATTATAATTCAAGAAGGCTATCTTAATATCTATTTAATAAATATCATAATCATATTTAGCTCTAATTATAAGAAGTGTTCTAAGTAAAAAAGCTTGAATTTTGGAAAAAAAAGTCTCATTATAATATATACCATATTCTTGTAAATATCTTTTTACTACAAATCGGACCTTGTACTACTATATCTATTGGGATCCTATTGCCTATTGATTTATCAGAAGAGAGACTAGATCTCAAGTGTTATTCTTGATGAGTGAATCAGACTTCTTGTCTATAGCTTTTTTTTATTCTTTTTTATTATTTGAATATATAGCTTCATGGTTCACCAGTTATTGTAATGTAAGTACACTTGTAATTATAGTTCACATGATGTTTTTTTTGATAGAATTCCTTAGGTTGATCTCAATAACCTTCTAAATCTACTTTAATCTTATTATATAGTCTAGACTTATACTTTTGTTCTCTTTTGGAGAGATAACCTCATTATTGTCCTCATCTATAATTTCTATAATTCTTGGCTCTAATAGTCTCATTGGTATGGGTACAGATTATACTAATGCTAGTATAGGTATTATTCTACTCATCTTTGAAGTTAGTATCATTTTCACTAACTATACCATCAGGTTGATCAGAATAGGAATTTCCATGTAAATTTTCTGCTTAATTTCTTTGAATTAAATATTATATAAGATGATGATATGATATTTCTGTGGGTCAATATTTCTATGCAACTAATACCCAAACCCAAACCCAATATATATATATATATATATATATATATATATATATATATATATATATATATATATATATATATATATATATATATATATATATATCTTATTTGGAAAGTCCATAAATAGAAAGGGTACAAAAAGAGAAAGAGTAATAAAGTCTAGCCTGGTATAGTAGTAAGTATGGAAATAGTAAGAGAAATAAAGAGAGAAAGGAGGGTGGGGAAAAGGAATGAGCAGTAGAGTAAATGAGTGCTATTCTGCTGAGTGACCAATGTATATATTTAAGTAGCATATATCTATCTTAACAAATACTATATAGTTAGTGTATATCACTTATATTAAATTGTTCTTTACTTTAGTACTAAATTTCTCCAGTGCAGAATGTTTAGAACTAATATACAAATATAATATAAGATCTTTATGCTTTACTCCCAATCTGCAACTGCAAGTAAACTAATTGTTACATATCTATTAACTTATAATCTGGATTGATATTACTTATTTCTACAATCTATATACTGCTTTGTCATATCTAAAGAATATATACTTATCTGCTTTAGGCTCAAATTTATCATTATTGTTACTCTTATTTAAGACATAAGCCTTACTCCTGAATATCCATAGGTGTGAAATATCTAACTTAGATCTATTCTATAATTTTTCAGAGATAAGATTACTATTATTCCTAGATCATTGATTATTATTATCAGATTTGTCAGATCTGCTGGAGTCTTTACTTAAAGCTTAAGAAACATAATGATTTTGGATATATACTATTGTATTTACTACTTTAGTCCAGAAGGAGTATAGTAAGCCAGCCATAATTATTATTGTTCAAGCCATCTCTACTACTATTTGATTAAAGTGCTCTGCTATACTATTCTGCTCAGATATATAGGGGGCTATTATAGAGTATTGAATGTTATACTTCTTTAAGAAGTATCTGAAGGCTTTGTTGATATATTTCTTACTATTATCTGAGTATAGAATTTGTGTCTTATATCTTGTTTCATTCTCTACAGTTATCTTAAATACTTAAAATTTCTCAAATATTTCATTCTTTACCATAAGGAAGTATATATAGGCTTTGCAAGTATAATCATTAATAAAAGAAATAAAATACTTCTTCTTAGAGTATATTGCTATTTGTATAGAGCTGTAGATATTCATATATATCATATTGAGAATATTGGTTAATTACTTCATATATTTCTAAAAAGGTTGCCAGAAAGTCTTATTTGCCATACATCTTCACAAAAGCTGAGATCTGATGATATATAGTTTGGTAGATTTACTCCTTATCATCTGTTCTAAGCTTATCTTGCTAATGTATTCTAAGCATTCATACCATATATACCAGAGATCCTCTCTCATTATAGCAGAATATATAGATGATGTACTACTTAGTGAACCATCAACTGTATATAGGTTCCCCTTTTTCAATGTATATATTAACTTCTTATTGTTCTTTAGATCAATTACTATTATACCATTTGATTATATATTTACTTCTTTATCTCTTTTAGCCATCATCTGGCTAATTGAAAAGAGATTCTTACTAATATCTAGAGCAAATAGTATATATATCCACAAAGGTGCCTGAGGGTTCATCGACTATTCTAATGTATACCAATATTTCCCTTACCTTGAGTATAAATGATATTATTATTATCTAGTTTGATAGATATGAGATGCTCAAATTTCTCATATATAGAGAACTACTCATAATAAGCTGTCATATACTATATCATACCAGAATTCATAAGATAAACTTTTTCACTATATATATAAGTACTTGGCATATAGCTTACATTTGTACTGGTACTGATATCAATGTTTTCCATTCTTATAACTCTTTCTGCATATAGATAGATTGTTGCTTCTATGAAAAACAGACCTTTAATATTTTCACTACTTTCATTATTGCTATTGTTGTTAGTATCTATGATGTTCACCTACTATTATCTATGTTACTTGTCTTGGCCACTCTTTTCCTTTTCTTATAATTACAATCTTGCTTACAATATTTATACTTATTATACTAAAAGTATTCACTATCAAATTTCTCATATTACTGGCATTGTGCTCAGCCTGCCTTTATCTCCTCTATGTGCTCCATAGAAGGCTTTTTTGTCACTATCATTATTGTTGTTGTCACCCTGTCTTGATTTCTCATTTAAAAGGCTTATGATGATATACTAGTAGTTCAATAGTTTGTCAGATTCTCTCTTAGCAGTAACAACTATATTATATGTCTTGAGAAGGCTATATGTAAGGGCCAGAACCTTGATTTTCATTCTTGATGAGTTCCACTGATAAAGAAAAAGAGTTTACTTGATTTTCTAGATCATTGATATAGTTGGTATAGTCCTGGATACTTATCTTAGACTTCATTTGAAGATTAAATAGTTGGAATCTGTTTGACACAGATACTTACTTATAGTGATTGTATAAGATCTCTCAGGCTTCATTTACTATTATAATATTGATGATAGGTTTTATTTATATATTCAAAAGAGTGAATATAATCTCTCTTAGTACTCTGTAATTCTTTATAGCTTTATATACCATTATTTAGACCTGTAGCTTCTAGTAATATTCAAAACCACATTCTTCTAAGAGATTATTCATATGATACACCCATATGGTATAATCTTTACCATCAAAGACAAGAATTGTCCTCTTTATCATCATCAGTACTACTGTAGTTATGACTATCATATTAGGTATACTTATGCTGCCAGTACCTATTCCAAGTTCTGTTCCACTTATACTACTTAACTGGCTTGTTTTTGACATACTACTAGTATTGACTGATATTATAGTATAGTATAGTATATATATTAGAGGTGTATTCATTATCCACTTTTGCTAGTAGGGCTCATAACCTTTTTGTTGTTAAATACTTAGAAGAGTGGAGAGGAAAAAATAAAAAGAAGAGAGTATTGTTTATTCATACTAACTTATGTGCTTTTATACATATTGATGATATTTACATGATAATATAGTCAGGGTCAGGCTACACCACTATATATCAAGTTGCTACAACCAAGATATTTCAACAGTAGTATTTACTAAGATTTTGAGAAGGCACTATTTCTTTATAGTGAATAATAATAGCATTGCCCTTCTTTGTAACTATAGTATATGAGTGAATGATATAGTATAGCTAGATATTGTGAATACTCAGTATAGCATAGCTAGTTATCTAGATATACTATTATTTATATTAGTAAGATACCAAATTAGGTTTATTAATCTTTATCCTAAGAATATATCTCTATCTATTAGCTAATCAAGAATACGCAGTCTTCCAGCCGCGCAAGGAGGACATCCTCACCGACGAGGATTTGTTGGAATTGTTTCGTTGTGCCAAACGTCGCCTCAAGAAAAAGCCTTCCACGGACCGTATCGCAAAAATAATTTTCTACCTCTGCCATACCTTCGGTGACCATATCCTCTCCGGCAAACACGCCAATAAAGGCCGTGTCTTCTTCCGCGAGCAGACCGACAGCGATTCGTTCGTCCATCTTCACAGCTTCGTCGCCATTGTATGCGCCCCATATTCATTGCCGTCATCTCCCCCGAACCAGCACGCCTTCTCATCCGGTCACAAGAGGCCTCCTGAGCGCCCATCCGAGCTCGACGGGCGACCCATCCGGTCAAATAATTGCTCCAAAGAACGCACCCCGCGAGTTCTCCGGCCAATATCTCACCGTCCCCTACCTCACATCTCCGTATTCCATCCCCGGAAGTCACACGTCGTCCCCGCTACTCCTCTCGGACAAGACAATAAACACTCAATCGCTTCCCTCGATTGGCCCATTGACCACATCATCTTCGAGTGCGAGCATGACTACGACGCCGACCTTTATCGTTATGACACCGCAGGTCCCATTTACGGATCACCACTGCGCGGCCAATGCCCAGTCGTCCCCCTCGTCATCAAGGCCCTTCCCACACACCAAGCCACCGACCCTGCCGCAACCGACGTCGACCTACCTGTCCACCATACGCACGGACGGCCTTGACGCGATGCAATTTAACTTTAACTCGGAAGCGGACACTAGTCACTTCCGAAAAGGTGATGCGGCACCGGGGCCAGAAGCAATATTTCAGCAGACGTTTGCCAGCCCACGATCATCCCCATCTCTTTTCAGCGCAAATCTAGCCCAACACACACCCTCTGCAAACAGTACTACCGTTTCCAGGCCAATTCCATACAAGGAATGTCCAGAATGTTTGAGGAAGACGAGAAGATGTCGAGCTCACACTACCATCGGCACCACAAAACGGAACCCTCCGAGAACGAGGTGCTTTGGATGCAAAAAGGACAAGAAAGGATGTCACGGAGTGCCCTGCACTCGATGTAAACACCTTGATAGGCTTTGTCATGTTGACAATGTGTAAGTCAGTCTTAGATCTCAATCTGTAGCGGTTTTATTAAAGTAGCTACTAGATCAGTTATAATTCTAAATAGACTTAATATTTCTGATAGTTCTATAACTATACTAGATCTATCAGTTTAAGATTTAGATATTTCTTTAACTATTCTCCTAGATCAAGATAATATAGTAGAGGTTTCACCAGATCTATAATCCTCACTATTAGATTATCTTTACTTATATGTAGAGAACTTAGTAGTAGAGGTGAAACTTTTTTTGATTGATATAATATTCCTTATATATAATCCAGAAAAGTCTTGACTATATAGTAGCAATTATTGGAGAGGAAATTCAGAAAATTTTAACTTATAGCTTTAATGAATTCTTATATATATTTCTTATAGAAGTAGCTATCAATTAATTTTTCAAACTCTTCTTTGATATTTTGGATATAGGTGATCTCTTTATTGAGTATGATGAATGTGTAAAATACTTCTTAGATAGTTTTATTGTTGAGTTTGTCAAATTTGTTTTAGCTAATATATATAGATTTCAGTCTACTTAGTAATGATTCTATTTGCTTCTTCAGTTTGATTTTGAGAAGTAGCTAGAGTGAAGTTGTTTTTTAATTATCACTGACAATATTAGTGATGTTGACTGGGTTTTCTGTAAAGTTGTCTATACTCATAGTAGACTTCTTGAGATAAGATTGCTCATGAGTAAGAGTAATCTCTGCCACTATCAAATTAAAGTAAAATTATATATCAATAGAATTAATATATTATAGATAAACTGAGTAAATAGTGCTTTAAATGAGTCAATTTAATCTGGATTGGATTCCAATTGGATTTAGATTGAATCCCATCCAGATCAACTTGGATGGGATTCAAATCCCATCTGGATTCAAATCCCATCTGGATTGATTCAAATCAACCATTGTTTTGATTTACAAATTAGACAATTAAATGTTTACATCAATAACTTGATGAATAATCATCCAATGTTAATAATTTTAGTATCATTGGAAAGCTCTTAATAGGGCCTTTCTAATGATACTATGAACATTAAAATCGGATTATACGTTGCTGAGCTATTAAGGAAAATATTCTTTTTGAAGAAATTTCCAAAATTGGTAAGTTGGATATTTTTCTTGATAACTCAGCAATGCATGATCCAATTTCAATATTCTTGGTATAATTAGAAAGACCTTATTAAGGGCTTTCAAATGACACTAAGATTATTAAAATTGGATGATTATTCATTGAGTTATTGATGTAAACATTTAATTGTCTAATTTGGAAATAAAAACAATGGTTGATTTGAATTGATCCAGATGGGATTCAAATCCCATCCAAGTTGATCTGGATGGGATTCGAATCTGATATGGATTAGCTTATTCAGAGCACTATGAGTAGACTATCAGCTCTAGATTCTGAGTTTTGTAAGAAAGTGCTGAGTTTCAAATACCTATTGTTAAAGTATAGTTTCAGTATCACTTTCAGGTTCTTGAGTGGAGTAAAGGTACCATACTTGTATTCCAAGTTGATCAGATTTGAAATTTTTAACAAGTCAGATCTGAGGGTTCTTAATAAGAATACTTCTTTATTCTTGAAAGGGGAAAGCAGAGCTGAGGTTACAACACACTCAGTATAGAGGGTATTTATACAGGTTTGGGGCTATGGCTAAATATGGTGTGCTGGGTATATCTATATATAGTTATACTATATATAGTATCTATGACTACTACATTGGAAATTCCATTGTAAATTCCTTTGGAACTTCCATTGACATTTCCATTGTAATTTCCAGTGGCTTGTAATGTATCATTACACTTGCATTCCGGTTGTTTGGAAAAGTTTAAAATCTGTCATATAACTCAAATAATAATGTAACACTGCTTCTCCGAGTTAGGTTTGGTAGTAACAAACTCAGTCGTATTCTCTGATATTTTTTTCTGTGGCATATGCCACTAGAATCAAGTAAGTAATGTGTTATAATAATTATCACTGAAAAATTCCGCCATATCAAAATTTCCTTTTTTGTTTTTCATACCGTAGTACTTGTTAAACAGATGGTATATATATATATTCATGACACTCGGAGTACGACATTGCGTGGTTCGTTCTGCCAGATTGGGCTTCAAATGTACCGATTGATGCTGTCGCTACCCTCACGAACTCATCACTATCATGTCTTCCCTCCCTGTCGCCTTCTCGATTCACTCCCCCCCCAACCGCCTGACATCAGAATCAACTAATTTTGTTCTTCATCCCCTCCCCTCCCTACACCGGTGATATTTGACGCACGACCCAAGCAGCAAACCTGAAAGTGTCCTGACAGCGTAGCCCAGGCTTTAAAAGGATCATTCTCGGCCCCCAAGAACTTCTCTGACTGCTCTCCACTCTTTCTTCCTCGAGCGCGCCTTTGTGCTCTCGCAATCCCCGTTTCTTCCGAAACACAACGTGCCCTAAGCAGAAAAAACCCCTTCCTCCTTCTTCAATTATGAACCCTTCAAGCACCCTCCTCTCCTCCGCCTCTGACCACCTCTCCCCCGCAACTGCCGAACCCAATTGACACGGTCTGACAAACACTCGACTCCTCCGCGCTCGCCAATCGGCAATACACATTCTCCAGCAGCGCATGGAGGACATCCTCATCGACGAGGAATTATTGGAACTGTTCCGGTCCTGCTCAAGAAGCTTTTGACGGACCGTCTCGCCAAAATAATTTTCTGCTTCTGCTACCCTTCGTGACCTTGTCTTCTTCACAAAACAAGCCAACGAAGACCGTGATTTCTTTCGCGAGGAGACCGGCCGCTATTCCCACTGTCGTGGCCACTATCGGTGCCCCGCACTCAACACCATCCTCTACCTCGAAACAGCACGACTTCTCATCCGGCCATACGAATGGTTCTAGAGGCCTCCTGACCGCCCATCCGACCTCGACGAGCAACCATTCCGCCAAAGAATTGCTCCAAAGAAAGCATCCACCGAGTTCCACCGCCAATACCTCACGGTCCCCTACATGACATCTCCGTATTTCATCCCTGAATGCCGCACGCCGTCCCCGCTGTTCCCCTCGGATAAGACCAGAAAAACTCTCTCTCGCCTCCCTCGATTGGCCATCATCTTCGAGGTCGAGCACGACTACGACGCCGACCTTCATCACTGCACGGCCGATGCACATTCGTCCCCCTCGTCATCAACGCATTTCCTGCACACCATGCAACCGATCCTACCGCAACCAACGCCAAACTACCTGTCCATCTTGAGCAACGACGACCCTGATGCCAAGCAATTTTACTTCAACTCGGAAGCGTACACTAGTAACTTCCGAAAAGGCGATATCGCACCGGGGTCAGGACAAATATTTCAGAAGACATATGCCGGTTCACGACCATTCTTATCTCCTATCAGCTCAAATCTCGCCCCAACAGACGCCCTCTGCAACCAGTCTGGCCTTTTCCACACAAGGAATGTCCAGACTCTTTGAGTACGATGAGCTCACACTACCATCGGTACCCCAAAACGGAACCCTCCGGGAATGAGGTGCTTTGGATGCAAAAAGGACAAGAAAGATGTCACGGAGTGCCCTTCACTCGATGTAGACACCTTGATAGGTTTGTCATGTCAACAATGTGCAAGTCAGTCCTAGATCTTAATTAAATAGCCTCCCCCGCCAGCTTTATACCGTCCTATTTTGTAATCAAACAATTCGTGAAAAATCTGGCTTTTTATTTGCATATACATTTTATGAGGTAAACTCTATGTGTATGATATGTATATAATTATTTGCACACTGAATTTCGGAGGGCTCCCATGTAACAAGTTGAACGTAACTACCCAACATCCGTAAACAACCAACATCCGCAACCAACTAACATCCGCAACCAACTAACATCCGTACACACACACGTATATATTGTCATTCGCTTACACATGACGTGTTCCAAAAGGGACTGACGTATTGGTGACTGTTGTGGCTTAGGGAGGGTGTCGTTTCCCCAGGTCATGCTTTACCGAATGCAATTTTCTTTTATCCAAGTTGTCTCCGTCATTCCTTAATATTCAATAATTTTTAATAAAAGAGTCCGAATAAGAAATGCCCTGCGCAAAAACGAGCCTGACAACCTCGCTTTTAGGAACACCGTTCGTTACATTCTATATGTACATATTGACTATTGAGACGGTCGATTGAGATGGAAGAATGATTGAGACTATCGAAATGGGAGTTTGTAAAGGATATCTCAAAAGAGATAAAAAAAAAAAAAATGGTCAGTTAGCTTTCCTCAGGATTTTAACACTTGAGAACTGTCAACTTCAGCTTCAAAATATAAGTTCTGGCAAATCAAATTTTCCAAGAAATATGAAATCTATTAAACTCAAACCCCAGTAAAAGTATATTAAATAAATATATATATATATATATGCAGCAGAGTTTCTTGCAGTCTTGCAGGGTTGATGACAATTTATTATCAATAGTACTCAAAGAGTTTAACTTCAGATTAAGGTTCTAGCCTAATATATATATATATATATCCAGTCATCTTTTGATATTAAAACAGATAATAGGGACAGTTCAGTTATATGCTTGGAGAAAGACAGAAGACTTGATTTTTTGCAAATTTTTACATAATAATGTCACTACAAATCACATAACACATGATGGTCATTACGTGATGCTGAGGGTCAGGTTATAAAATGAGGCGAAGTTTATTAAAACGTACCTTATGGCTTATCTGAATTGGTACCTTTTTGAAGTTTTTATCGGCCCCTCAAGAGCGCTCTCTCTCTGCTATCTTAAAATCAAGTGCTTCCTTGCCCTCTTCAAATCCCCGTTTCTTACCAAACAATCCATGCCCTAAGCTGAAACAACCCCCACTCTTCAACCATGAACCCTTCAACAACCCTCTGCTCCTCCAACTTTGACCACCTGCCTCTCCCGCCAACGCTGAACCACAATGACACTGTCTGGCAAACATTCGATTCTCCCACGCCCGCCAATCAGGTACACGCGATCTTCCTGCCGCGTATGGAGGACATCCTCAACGACGAGGTTTTGTTGGAACTCTTCCGGTCCGCCGAACGACTGCTCAAGAAGCAGCCTTGTCACGCCAAAATAACTCCCCGTTTCTATTCCACATTGCGTGACCATGTCCACTTTAGAAAACCAGCCAACGAGAATCGTGTTTTCTTTGGCGAGCCGACCGGCCGCTATTCCGTCGTCCATCCGGCCAGCGTCGTCGTCTTCATCAGTGCCCACACTCAGCCCCGTCATCTCCCACGAACCATCACGGCTTCTTATCCGGCCACACGAACGGATCTAGCAGAATTCCGACTGCCTATCCGAGCTCGACGTGCGCCCCATCCGGCCAAACAATTGCTCCAAAGAATGCACCACATGAGTTCCCGTACCAATCTCTCACGGCCCCCTACCTTTCATTTCCATATTCCCTCCCCGAATGTCACACGCCGTCCCCGCTACTCCATTGGAGCACTATTTCGCCTCCTTCGATTGTACCATCGATCACATCACCTACGAGCTCGAGCACGACTACGACGCCGACCTTTATCCTAATGACGCCGCAGCTCCCCTTTACGGATCACCAATGTCTGGCCAATGCACAGTCGTCTCCCTCGTCATCAGCGCACTTCCCACAAACCACGTCACCGACCCTGCCGCAACCGACGCCGACCTACCTGACTATCATGCACATGGACGACCTCGATGCATTGCAATTTAGCTTCAACTCAGCGCGAGATTATTAATTTCGTTCTTTTTGCAGGTAAGATATGTCATGTCTCTTACGCGCTTTTTTATATGAATTATTGCACATAAAGATTGGCGGCCATGACTTGTTTAATTAATTATAGTTTGCCCAAATTAAGCATGACCTGCGGAGGCGACTTCCCAATAAGCCACAAACGTCATGCCCACGTCAGCCGGCGAGGAATAACTACGTAATGTGTAACCCAAGGTTGTAAATTGCGATTCGCTCGATTAATTAGCACTAAGTGTCGCATACCGCCGATGTTGCGAATGTGCGTATGGGTGTTGGTTGGTGGCGGATGTTTGTTGGTTGAATTGAATGAGTCACGCTCAACTTGTTACCTGGATGCTATTGGCTATTCACTATGCACACTCATATTTGTTTTTGTTCTTCAGTATGAAATGAATCAACTATAGATTTGAAATAACTATATAAATATCATACATATTAGGGTTGAAGGTTTTTACATCATAAATAGTATATGCAAATAAAAAATCACATTTTACTGAATTAAAAATCAGTATAAAATTTGCAGGAAAGGTGATTTGTTTAACATCTAGGACTGACTTACACATTGTCAATATGACAAAGCCTATCAAGGTGTACACATCGAGTGCAGGGCACTCTGTGACATTTTCCTTGTCCTTTTTGCATCCAAAGCACCTCGTGACATCTCCTCTTTCTCAAACAATCTGGACATTCCATGTATGGAATAGGCCTGGAAACGGAAATAGTACTGGTTGCAGATGGCGTTTTTTGGGCAAGATTCGCGCTAAAAGGAGATGGGTATGATCGTGGACTACAAACCTCCGCTGAAAATTGGTTCTGGTCCCTGTGCGTAATTGCCTTTCTGGAGGTTACTAGTGTACGCTCAGGCACGACATTTTGGCCGCCAGGACCAATATTTCAGCCGACATTTGACAGTCCGCGATCATCCCCATCTCCATTCAGCGCGAATCTCGCCCAAACGCCTTCCACAACTAGTACTTTCCGTTTCCAGGCCTATTTTATACAAGGAATGTCCAGATTATTTGAGGAGGAAGAGGAGATGTCGAGCTCACACTACAATCATCCCTCCAGGAATGGATGCAAAAAGGACAAGAAAAGATGTCACAGAGTGCCCTGCACTCGATGTAAGAACCTTGATAGGCTTTGTCATGTCAACAATGTGTAAGTCAGTCCTAGATCGCCTTCACTGCTAACTTTCTACTGACCTATTTTGTCAGTAAAATAAGGCTTTTTATTTATATATACATTTTATGGGGCAAACTATTCAACCTTATGTGTATGATATATGTATATTTATTTCAAATGTACAGGCAAACTGAAAGGAGAAAATAAATTTATTGAAGGAAGTGAATTTCGAGAGACACCCACGTCCCACCTAAAGACTCAATTCAGTTCAACCAACGAACATCCGTAAACACCAACATGTGACCAACATCCGCAACCAACTAACATCCGTACACGTTCAATGTCATTCGGTTACACATGACGTGTATTCCAAATGGGACATTCCAGCCCAACACGTTGTGGCTTAGGGAGGGTGTCGTTTCCGCAGGTCATGCTTTGCGGAGTGCAAATTATTTTTATCCAAGTCGTCTCCGCCATTCCTTAATATGCAATAATTCTTTATAAAAGAGTCCGAATGAGAAATACCCTGCGCCACAAACGAGCTTGACAACCTAGCTTTCAGGAAAGGAATATTTGCTGTTCATTTACGCTCTACATATGTACATATTGAGGTAGACGAGACGGACGAGACGATCAAGATAGATGATTGAGACGGACGATTGAGAAGGAGGAATGGGATAATTAAAAAAATAAAAGTTCAGTTAGCTTCCCCTTTAATATTTTTAACTCAGTTGCAGTAACTTAAGAACTGTCAACTTCAGCTTCAAAATATAAGTTCTGGTATAATAATAAACCTTTCCTCCAAGAAATATAAAGATTGTATATACCACAAACCCAGCCAAAGTATATTTATAAAAATAATTTTTTTTTTTTTTTTTGCAGAGATTCTTACAGTCTTGCAGGGCAAATGGTAATTTATTACCAATAATACTCAAAGTGATTGACTTCAGATTAAGATTCTACCCGGTATATATATATATATATATATATATATATAGTCAACTTTTTGTATTGCTAAGATAATAGGGACAGCCCAGTTATATACTTGGGGAGAGGCGGAAGTCTCATAAAAATTTAAACGACTTTTGCCACGAGGTTTAGCATATCCAACTCTCGTGCCCCTCGAAACTACGTTGTATACATGTTTGATTTATTTTGGCGAATATCGCAGCAAGTCGGAATATCGACATTGCGTGGCGAATGGTCAGTTCGGCATAAGCGAACCCGCTAGATATAATACAGTAAACAGGGAGGTGCGAAAACGAGATGATGTCGCTAATTGCAGAATTGCAGAAAGCGACAGAAGAACAATAATACATTTGGGGAGAAAAGGTTACACAGCCGTGACTCGTTAAACCGATTGCTATTCCTACTTTAGCGCTATTCATTCGTCACGATTGATATAGTCACGTGAATGTGACAGACGTAAAATGTTTCATCGGCCCCCGAGACCGAGACCGTTCTCTCTCTGCTCTCTTAAAATCAAACGCTTCCTTGCCCTCTCCAAATCACCATTTCTTACGAACACCCCGTGCCCTAAGCTGAAACAATCCCCCCTCTTAAACCATGAACCCTTCAACCACCTTCCACTCCTCCACCTCTGACCACCTGCCTCCCCCGCCAAGGCCGAACCTCAATGACACGGTCTGGCAAACACCCGATTCTCCAACGCTCGCCAATCAGGAATACACGGTCATCCAGCTGCGCCCGGAGGACATCTTCAACGACAAAAATTTGTTGGAACTGTTCGTGTCCGCCAATCGCCTGCTCAAGAAGCAGCCTCCTCCCCGATTCTATTCCACATTGCGTGACCACGTCCACTTCAGCAAACAAACCAATGAGAACTGTGTTCTCTTTCGCGAGCCGACCGGCCGCTACACCGCCGTCCTTCCGGCCAGCGTCGTCGCCACTATCAGTGCCCCACACTCTTCACCGTCATCTCCCCCAAACCGGCACTGCTTCTCATCCGGCCACACGAGCGGATCTAGTAGCCTCCCGACTGCTCATCCGAACTCGACGTGCGCCCCATCCGGCCAACCAATCGCTCCAAAGGACGCATCCCATGAGTTCCCGTGCCAATTTCTCACGGTCCCCTACCGGACTTCTCCGGATTCCATCCCCGGAAGCCGCACCCCGTCCCCGTCGCTCCCTTTGGACAAAACCGGAAACACTCTCTCGCCTCCATCGATTATCCCATCGACCACATCGACCACATCAACTTCGAACTCGAGCACGACTACGACGCCGACCTCTCTCCTCATGACGCCGCAGCTCTCCTTCACGAATCACCATTACTCTGCCGGCGCACAGTCGTCCTCTTCGTCATCAACGCACTTCCCGCACACCAAGCCACCGACCCTGCAGCAACCAACGCCGACCTCCCTGTCCATTTTGGGCTTAGATAACCCTCATGCCATGCCATTTTACTTCAACTCTGAAGCGTACGCTGGTAACTTTCAAAAAGGCGATGCCACATCGGGGACAGGACCGATTTTTCAACCGACATTTGCCAGTCCACCATCATCCCTATCTCCTTTCAGCGCGAATGTCGCCCAACAGTCGCCCACCGCCACCGGTGCCACTATTGTTTCCGGGCTTATTCCATACAAGAGTTGTCCAGGTTGTTTTAGACGGAAGAACCGATGTCGCGCTCACGCTAACATCGACACCACAAAACGGAACCCTCCGGGAATGAGGTGCTTTGGATGCAAAAAGGACAAGAAAGGGTGTCACAGAATACCTTGCACTCGATGTATACACCTTGGTAGGATTTGCCATGTTGACAATGTGTAAGTTGGTCCTAGGTCTCAAACAAATATTCGCTGTCAACTTCTGCTGACCTGTTTTGGCGTTGATTGATTCAGCAAAATAAAGCTTTTTTATTTGCACATATCTTTTATGTGTATGATACATATACAATTATTTCAAAACTTTAGTTGAATAGTTTGCAAATTGAAAGAAGAAAATAAATATATGTGAGCAAAGTGCATTTCCAATGGCACCCAGGCGACGGGTTGAACGTGACTCGATTCAATTCAACCAACGAACAATCCGCAACATTGTACACACGTTCGGTTACAAACGACGTAGGCCAATTTGATTGCAAATATATCAGACTATATATTGAAATCATCAAACATAAGCATTGGTTCCAGGTTGTAAATACACAAGGGGTATGGTCCATCTTTAGTTCAATAACGGGAGCACGTTGACAGTTCAAAAGTGGCACGCGTTCATAGTTTTGAGCCAGTCACCGTTCCGCCACGCAAGCCACAAACCCAAAATTCGGTAGCCCAGGTTTGAAGTCTTCTTTTTCGATCAAGAACGTTCTCTCACTGCTCCCCATTCACGTTTCACCGAGCGTGTCCTTGTGCTCTCCCAATCCCCCTTTCTTCCGAAGCACCCCGTGCCCTAAGCTGAACACCACCCCTCTGCAACCATGAATCCTTCAACCTCCCACCGCCCCTCCACCTCTACCCCTCCACCTCCGACCACATGCCTCCCCGCTACCGCCGAACCTCAATGACACGGTCTGGCAAAAATTCGACTCCCCCACGCTCGCCAATCGGGAATACGTAGTCTTCCAGCTGCGCATGGATGGCGTCCTCATCTACGAGGATTTGTTTTTTTTTTTTTTTTTTTTTTTTTT
>RBNI01002730.1:0-17694 GCA_003990745.1 Jimgerdemannia flammicorona | reverse complement strand
AAAAAAAAAAAAAAAAAAAAAAAAAAAAAAAAAAAAAAAAAAAAAAAAAAAAAAAAAAAAAAAAAAAAAAAAAAAAAAAAAAAAAAAAAAAAAAAAAAAAAAAGATAAAAACATTACTCTCTTACACAACTATCCGCTATATCAAAGCTATAAATGCTAATATAAAATTATATAAAAAAGAAAAAACAGAAAGTTAATAATTTTTAAAATAGGGAAAAGTGCAGAATATATTCTAAAGATTATAAAGATAGAATGAAACTCCACCTACCTTCTTTCTGATACTGCCAACTTTCCCCTCATTATCTTTATACTTGCCCTTGACTTCTTTCTCCCTCTCCTTCCTCTTCTTCCTCTCTCTCTCTCTTTTGCTCTTTACCGTCTCTCTATCCCTCTCCCACTCCTTCTTTCTTTCCCTTACCTTCCCCTTCTCCCTTTCCCTCTCCTTCTCCTTCTCGCTTCGGCTATTTCTCGCCTTCTTATATGTCACACCCTGTGTTTTCGAAAATATTTTTGGTGAATTACGTGGCATGAATGAAACAAAATTACGGGCTGGATGGAGTGTTGATTACGTACTCGCGAAGACGACGGTCCTCCCTCATCATCGACCACCTTCGTGTGAAAATAATAAATACAAGAATGTTTAATATTGTTTCAATGATGAGAAAGTCAAAGAATCTCATAGAAATCCCACCTCGTCGAGATTCTTCCGCTTTCTTAAATTGGGTGCCGTTTTCTTCCGTCCAACTCTCGCATATTTCGCTGCCTTCTTCTCAGCATGTTTGCGTTCGGCCTCCGAGTTTTCATCCGAACTAGCGAAAGTTTCAGGGTCCACGCTGCTGGCAGCCGCGACACGGTCCAACATTTTTCGAATCTCTGGCGTGATGATCATTTCCAATACTCCATAAGTAACTGGTGGCGTCGAAAGAGCTGGAGGTAGAACCGATGGTGTGTCGGATGGGGGAGGTTCCCAAGGATGAGGTGGAGCGGAAGGCGATGTTGTCGCCTCGAAGGAGAGAAGTGGGCCAGCGGACCCTACAGTAGTCGATGTATTAGAAGCCGGGTTCATTGTTGCTGTAAAGTGGTACTTCGGAATCTGGTGTATAATTTTTTTTTGCTAAATTTGTGACTGCGTCATAATTACGTCTACCACGCCAAATATTGGTGTATGGGGGATTCGTTATTCTCTCCAATATGTGCGCCCCCATCTCCCCTTTGCAATCTAATCCGGTCGAGATTACTTTTCAACAACAACTTCTTTTATATTGCTTAACAGAATTATGATCCCACCATGCACTATGATCGGTTTTTGTCGAACTTCACATCAAACACGCTTACATGATGAAATAAATGAGACATGGCACGAAGCCTGGTGTCAATTTGCCTATACGACTGTCATGCGCATTGTAATATAATCGCCCATAACGGTGGAGTTCAATGGCTGGGTATTGCTCTCTCCAGACAAATACAAAACATAATTTTCGACCATGGCATACACAATTGAACTTCGATTAAGACTTTCATTTATGTAGCTGAACAAGAGCATGTTACGTTCTTTGTATCAGAAAGTGGACTGGAGTGGGAAAAGGAAGCTCTCTGCTTTTCTTTGACTTTTCAGACTGAAGTGTATTCACTCTTTTCTCTGGGGCATTTTTTACAGTTGTGGTTGCAATCTGGTTGATATCTGGATAATTAAAGAATGCCCAGTATGGCCAAATATAATGTGTAACTTCCACTGTACCCTCAGGATACAGTACCTTTAAGGCACAGTACAGTGTCTTCAAGGTTCAGTCAACTCAATCTGGCTATTTATGCTCTTCATATATTTTCTGCCATAACTGAGTAACTATGCAGGTGACTATAGTATACTAAGTATTTATATCATCTGGTTATACTATATTATTTATATGTCACAATTATCTTTAAATTTGTACAGCAGCTTCTTGAGTTATTTCTAGAATGAAAATTCATTTCCAATAGTGTTGCTATACTTATCTGTAATTTTCTCCTTCTCGTGATCTAGTTCAGTAATGTTAGAATGACAAAAACTCCTCTTACTTTAGATTCTTTTCTTTTCTTTCTCTTTCCATTTTTCCCAGCTTTTTTACTTCCAAGATCTTAGATTGTAGTATTGAAAAGATCAGCATTTATACAAGTTAGTTTTTTCTCTTGATAGCAAATAGAATTATAGAGAGTGATGAGCAGGATTTCTCTAATATAATCAGAATTAATAACTTCTCCTTTGATTGAAATTTCACTCTTTACTAAGCTGCTCCTTATTAAGAGTATTCCAATATAGTTCTTGGAAATAGTTATCTTTAGATAAGTTATAAGTAGGGTAATTGTCTGTGGATTATAAAATATATTTTCAATAATAGTGATATCTATTTCAGCTATATTTTCTGACTTATATTCTAGCAGGACTACATCAAAATAAATCTTCTAATTCTTAACTTTGATTTTATTATCATCATTACTATTCTCTAAGAGGGCTGGTAGTTCATTCTCCTGGTCTTTCTTTTTTGCTACTTTTGTCTTCTCTCTTTCTTCTCCTAATAAATCTTATAAATCTTAGTAATATATTGATAGCACTCATCTCTATGCTTTATGCAATATATCTGAATTCTATGAAAACAAACTCTTTGTAGTATATATCTTTTTAGCAATCTTCTTGTATCAATCTTTTTTATTAATCTATCTGATCTTCTTCTTATTCTTCTAAGTAATTACTATATAGGCTTCTTCTTATTTCCTGACTTTGTTCTCTATCTCAGAGAGTACTTCTTTATTGAAATTAATTAGAATTTACATTTATTGTTCTCAGTAAACAATCTGTATCTTCTGAAAATTTATTTCAATTATAGTCTTGGCTTTGGGAAGCCACTGATTACCAATAAGAATATGTACTATAGTTGATGGTATTTATAATAATCACATCTACTGAAATAGTTACTCCTCTAAACTTAATGGTGACATCTCAAATCTTTCTCAGAAGAGTGGCTCTTATACTATCTACTGTGATAAATATTAATTTTATAGCTTCTTTTATTTTCCAACTAAAGCAGTCTACTGTTCTCTGCTGAGAAGATATTCTTCTGTTTCTATATCAATAATAGCTTCAAAGATCCTGTTCTTGATCTAGTAGATAGCATAGGCAGAGGTTTTGTAATCATCCTTCTCACTCTCTTTATCTAAATATTTTTATATATAATTAGTCTCTACTATCTTCTATCTTTGATCCTTAACTATTTCCACAAGTCTCAGTCTTATTTGTTGTCTGAAGATAGAGATTTCTGCCAACTGTCTAAAGGTTATATTAACTTTTTGCTAGCTGAGATCCTTAGATATGTTATACTTAAAGATCCTGTTCTTTTATAGCTTCTTCTCTATCTCTCCTTTACTAATAGAAGTAATATATTAAATAATATCTTTGACTACTTATTTGAGTTCAATATTTTGATCTATTTTTTCAGCTATGGTTTCACTTTCTATAAGTACTTCTGTTTGTCCTTTTAGAGATTGTTCTACTGAGTTCTTCTTGAATCTTTCTAATAGCCTCTTGTAGGATTCTCTGTAGACATTTCTCTTAGAGATAAGAGTAGGGTAAGTTTTCCATTCTTACTCTTTCTCAGAATCTTCAATATTATCAAAGGTGATAGTATTGATCTGTTTGTAGTTTCTAATAGTATAGCTCAGCTGGACCTTATACTTAGGTTCACTTATGTATTTATAGAAGTAGTGGCCTTCTTCTCTATAAGTATGGCAAGTTTCTCTAGTAGTAGCAAACTTCTAAACTAAGTGAGTCTCTTCTTCTGATTTCCTTCACATATATAGTTATTTTGGCAAAATTCTTAATAAGTTTCTCTATAGGATTGCTGTTCTTCTGCTACTCTATAATTTTTGGTTGAGAAATGTTTCAATTAATTACAGTTATAGGAATTATACTAGTCATCTTAAGTATTTCACTCCTGACTCTACTGACTCTCTCTATTGTATAGTTCTGAGAGTATCTGACTATTTAATATTTAGTAAAAGTTTTCTTCAGTATTAAGTTCAGAACTATTAATATTGATTAAATTCAAATAACTATCTCTGGGTGAATTTTTTTTATAGAGATTACTCTAGCTACTTGATCTCTTTTTTTTTTTTTTTTTTTTTTTTTTTTTTTTTTTTTTTTTTTTTTTTTTTCATAATTCCAGGAACTTCTACTATATTACTCAACTATCTATAATATATTAATATATACGACCTCCTCACCCAATCCCACAAGGAAGCCCTTCCTCTCCTATACTATTCTTCCAAAATACTGCTATCCTCTCTGCCACTCCAATCCTCTCCCTACTCTTTCTACAAAGTGTCTCCACTAGTTACCCTCTAACCTGCACTCCACCCCCTTTACCATCTATTCATTAAGTCTAATATCAACCACTCCCATCTAGCAACCCTTGCCCCCAGCATCAGCTGTTGACTATTCTCAAATATATATAACCAATGATAAGTAAGCCTGACCCAAATAGCCAGCACATATTCCAATATCAATCACTCATCCCCCAACCCCTCCACCAGTCTACTCTGGAGGTCACTCCAACTCCCTCCCACCACTAGTTCAGATGAGTACACTCCCAGCTACTCTTCAATTGTACTCCAAAAGTCCCTCATCACCTCACACTCCTCTAGCCAATGTTCTGATATCTGTACCACTCCCCTCTCCTATCTGATATTTAGATACTCCTCATACTCCCAGATATCTCCTTTTACCAAATGATTTGACTAGTAGTTCAACATCACATTGTACCATAGAAGTCTCTATCATACTACCTAGAACTTGAGAGAAATCTATTTTGCCACCTGTTTGCTATATAACTAAATATCATTCCAATCCTACTCTTCTCCAATTCCCACCCCCTGTCATGCCTCAGACCACAGATCCCTTCTATGCTCCTATAGATACTCTATTCCATCCTCTAAGTAGAAGTTCTTCACTTGTGTTCTACCTAACTAAAGGTGATCCCATCTCAACATCTGGGGTCCCCTGTCCTCCTCTCTCTTATCACCTTATTATTGAAGACCAATATAGTGAGCCCCATCAACCACTCCTCACTAAAATCCTCAAAAGTACATCCTCTGACTCTCCTTCAAAGCTGCCAGAGATAGTAGTCCCCAGTTACATCATATGGAGAGAACTGGGCCTCCCACACTCTCTGCATGAGAGGAACCCACTCTCTACCCCTCAACTCACTAGCTCACTTCAGCTTTCATGCCTACAAGCAATGAAGACACTAGGAAAAATTCACTAAACCTAGTCCTCCCTGGTATACTGATAAGGTCAACACCTTCTAGCCTATCTGACTCTATTGCTCTTTCCATATCCAGATTCTGATCATCTTCAATAATCACTTGACCACTCATACCAGAAAGTCCAAGTAGTACTTCAGATACCATATCTTAGGCAACCAGTATATATTCAGCAATGTCACTCTTACTGTCAGAGATATATAATAACCCCTCCATCTCAAGAGAGTACTCTCCCACTCCATCAACTACTGCTCTCACTATTTGCAAGATAACAAGGAGCCATATACTGAGAAGTAGATCTTCAGATAATAAACAATCTCTCCTGCAGAGACAATTATTCCAATCATATCTCTACCTACTATTTCTCCTCTCAATACCAAAATCTCACACATGTTCAAGTTGAGCTTAGCACCCAAGCACTCCTCAGCAGTAAAGACCCCAATCTTCCAATTAACTCCCAGAATGTCCAACCCCCTCACTCTTTACCAAATCCTGTCCAAAAGAGGCTTTAGAGACAGTGCATAGAGGATTAATAACAGTAGAGTCTATTTGGATTGGGTTTGCCAGATATTAACTATATATATTTGAGAATAATCAGTAATTGTCACTGGGGGTGCAGGTTGTGAAGTTGAAATGGTTGATGCTGGACCTTTTGAATGGATAGTGGTAGGGGTGGAGAACTGGAGGGAGGCTTCAAAGAAAGCTTATGGAGAAGATTTATAGAAATAGTAGAGAGAGGATTGGGGTAGCTGGGGGATTGATGACCTTTCAGAGAGATAGAAAGGGGGGGTAGAGGGGCTCTTTGTAGAATTGGGTGAGAGATATATAGATATATCTATATTAATATAATATAGAAGAGTTAGTAATAAAGTAGAAGTCTAAGTGACTATAAACCAGACCTTTCTCTGGTACCATTCAGGTTACACAATCTTTGGAAGACACTTACAACATTGTTTTTGGAGTAAAGAGACTAACAACATAGTGACTGACAGGCAATCTGAGGTGTATACTGGGCAGGGTGGCCCAAGCGCTTTTGAATGGCAGCAGGTGGGGAGGGGCTCAGGCCTGGGGGGGGGCATGAGGGGGCTGCTGGCAGGAGGATGCAGTAGGGGTGGAGGTACTGGTAGAGGACAAGGGTCTGGGAGAGTGAGCTTTGTGGAGATGGTGAAGGGAAGGCAGCAGGCATCAGGGCTGGAAGGCTGGCTGAGGAGGGGTAAGGAGACTGAGAAGGGGGTGGTGCATGGGGGAGTAGTCCTTGGAAGGGGAGGCAGTGGAGCTGGGAGAGTAGCAGCTGGGGGGAGTGTGACTGCTGATGGTGATGGGACTACCAATCTGGAAAAAAATCCAGATGTGATAGCTGTTGGCGAGGCTGAGTGGCTGAGGCTTGGAAGACAAGGGGATTTGACAGATGGCATAATGGGCCTAGTGGTGGCCCTGTTACTCAAGAAATCAATCTCGGCATTCATGGTTACACTGTGCTTCCAGGGCTTAGTAGTGATGGCAAAAATGGTGCTGGGGCTTATTGCTAAGCAGGTGGCAGGAGCTGTGTCAGTGAAGTTTTTGAAGAGACTGGAGGGTGTAGAGGTGGGTTTTGAGGAGGCTGAGCTGCTGGAGGAGGCACTGAAGATTGGGTTGGTGGTTGGGGAGGTGTGTGTTCCAATGGTGAGGTGTCTGAAATGGGATCTGAAGGTGGTCCAACTGCTGGTGAAAGGAGTGCCCACAGTGATGGCGATGGAGACGAGAAAGAGAGTTGAGGATATCATGGTGGAGTATAGAGAGGTAGTGGATATCAGATTCAGGGTCTGGGAAGGGACCTCACTCAGGACTGGGGATGTGGATGTGAGGATTTGGCTGGCTGGAAAGGAAGCTACTGGGAAAGCGAGGAACTGGCCTTCAGTGATAGTCTGGAGATTGATCTTGTACAAGGTGACAAGGGTGAAAGGAAGTGAAGAGGAGGAAGAGGATTTATTGGAAGTGCTGGAAGAATTGGATGGCACTGTAGAGTGGTGAGCAAAGGCTTGGAAGGCTTTCATGGAGTCAATGCACCTGGAGGTAGTGGATGGAAAGAGGATTCAAGTGGACAAGGTGCAGTAGGAAAGGGCTCAGGGGTGTAAGAGACAGAAGGATCTGCTGGCTAAACTGGGGGGTGGACCACAGGAGGATGTGAGCAAGGTGGCAGGCATGGAAGGGGCCAAAGCGAGTGTCTGGGCTGGTGAGAGGAGTGAGAATGCCAGAGAAGAATCAGGGAAGGTGAAGGAGGTGAAGATTATTGACCTGTATGCTGATGGCACCCTGGAGGTTTGGGATGAGGTCTGGGAGGACTCCCCCACTCCTTCTCCTCTTATTAGGTGAGGCCTGGCTTCCAGAAACAAAATTGTGGAGGATGTGACAATACTGGGGACCCATCAGGTGAAATTCAGCATTCTAGAGGTGATGAATGGGGGACATGTGGTGGTGGCTGGGGAGGAGGAACTGGTGGATGTCCCAGAGGTGTGGGATGAAGCTGTAAGTGCTAGAGCTAACACTACAATGCTGGATGGAGGGAGGCCGGCAACCCCTGGAGAGAAGGAGGTGGGGAACCTACTTTGGATGTACAGGATGATGAATAACCTGGCGGCAGAAGAGTTGGGGGAGGTGGACTTGCAAGTAATGAGTGATGAGCACTGGGCACAGGTATTGCAGGGAGATAGAGTGATGATGGCACTGAAGGCAGAAATTCTCACAGTGTATCTGGAGGAGGAAGGGTATGAGGTGGACAAGGAGCGGGAGGCAGAGATGGTAGTTGTTGCAGGGGAGAAGGCTGAGTACTACTGGAACAAGTATCATGGATTGTAGCTTTGGCAGGAGGCTTATATTGAGTCCTGGGAGGAGTTTGAGGAGAAGGCAGATGGGGAGATGAATGAGCTGTTGGCTGGATTGGAGGCGCAGAGGGCTGAAGAGGAGGAGGTGATGGCAGAATATAATCTGGACACAGCACAGGAGGAGATAAGTATGGAGCAGTAGAGATCGACTGATAACAAAATGTATTTCATTATGAACAGTACAACCAATATTTTTTCTTTGAATGTGAATAGGCTACGGGGTGCTGTTAGACATAGGAACATTTTTATTTGGCTGAAGAGATTGGAGGCCGATCTCTTCCTCTTGCAGGATGTCAGGTGTAAGGATGACTCTGATAGAATGGAATGGACAAAGGAATGGGGTGGCATGGCGATTTGGAATGGCAAGGTCAGGATTCTGATTTGGAAAGGCAGAGGAGAGATAAAAGATGTGAGGAGCTGGGGGGAGAGACTGGTCTGGGGTGAGTGGATTCATGCAGGCTGGGAGGCAGTTACCATGGGCTCCTGTTACTGCCCTGCCGTACAGGGGGAGTATGTAGATTGGGTGAAGGGTCTCCAGGAGAGTGAGATCCTTGCAGAGGCTGGGGTGGATATTCTTGGGGGAGATTTCAATATGGTTCAGGATATACAGATGGATAGAACTGATGGTGGATGGGGTGCTGAGAGCAGGAGTGGGGGACTGGTAATGTGGGAGGAAGTCAAAAGACTAGGTGCACTGGTAGATGCTAGTAGAGAGTACTGGGGAGATAGGAGGGTATATACACATTGGGCTGGAGGCCTGGGGATGAGGATTGATTGGATTCTGATGGCCAACTATTGGGGCCGAGATATTTGGAAGTCACTGGAGGTAGAATGGTGTCCATGGTCGGATCACTGGGGCCTTTTGGAACAGGGGTGCTTTGGGGGAAGTGGGGATGGGCCTGGACATTGGTGCCTAAATTCATCCTTGTTAGATGATGAGTCCTGGTGGGAGGAGTGGGCTAAAGATATTCAGGTGAGGGTGGAGATCTGGCAGCAGGAAGAGGCCTCAATTGGGGTTAGGTTGATGAGGATGAAAGAGATGGCCAGAATGTACTGAAGCGAGGCTGGCAAGGAGGCAGGGAAGCAGTGAAGGCAGAGAGTGCATTGGGCTTCTACTAGATTGGCTAGGCTTCTGGAGGAGTGGGCAAGACTGGCGATAGTGGAGGGAGAAGAGGATTGGAGATTAATGAGGGTGAAGATAGAGGTTGGGGAACTACAACAGGTGTTGCAGGAAGAGGAAGAGGCAAGGGTGCAAAGCTTGGTGGCACAGCTTTGTTGGTAGTGGCTGGAGGAAGGGGAGAGGTCCTCTAAGTTTCTCATGAGGACCCTTAGGACAATAAGGGTACAGCAACAGTGGGAAGGAGTACTTGACTCAGATGGTATACTAGTGCATGGTGTACAGGATATTCTTGGATCGCTGAAGGAGTGATAGAGTGGATTGTGGAGTGAGGAGGTGGGTGGGGCAGATGCTACCACTATTGATCAAACATTGAAGGATTGGCACCCACCACAAGTTGAGGGACTAGGTGACCTGATGATGCCAGTTAAGGAGGATGAGATCCACCAGGTTCTTGCCATGACAGCCTTGGGTACAGCACCTGGGGAGGATGGCCTACCTTGAGACTTCTGGAAGTGAATGGTTGGAGTCCCAGGTGTGATGGGAGAGTTGATGGCATTGTGTGACTTTATATTGCAGACAGGGAGATGGGTAGGGGAGCAGGATCTTGGGCTGGTGATGCTGCTTTATAAGAACAAAGGAAGGCGAGAGGATTGGAAGAACTGGCAGCTGATAATGTTGCTAGATATGGACAGAAAGTTGGTGACTAAGGTGGTGGTCGTGAGGCTACAGAAGGTAGCCCAGCAAGTTATAGGTGTTGAGCAGAGGGGATTTATGGGTGGTCAGCTCATCAGAGATGGCACAGCCTGGGTACATAGAGTTATTGAAGGGGCTAGAGCCTGTGGACTGGATGGGTGTCTTGTCTTCTTGGACCAGGAGAAGGCTTATGACCGGGTGTGACAAGTCTGGCTGGCGAAAGTATTGGATAGAATGAGGGTTCCGATCTGATTTCAGTCAGCAATGGTCAGCCTACTGGAAGAGAGTAGGGTGGCACTCATGTATAATGGGCATAGAGGGGTAGCATTCCCTCTGGGTAGGGGGGTGCCTCAGGGAGACCCACTGTCCCCCATTTTGTATGCTCTTTCCCTGGAACCACTAATGGACAGAATTAGGCAGAGGATAGTAGGGCTCTCTATCTATGGCATTGGGTGGAAAGTTGGGGTCTTTGCGGATGACATGGTGGTTGGTTTGGGATCGATTGCTGATGTCAAGGAGCTCAAGGAGATGGTGGAGTGGTATGAGGAGAACTCTGGGGTGAGGCTGAATTGGCACAAGTGTGAAACAATAGTGCTAGGCAACAGCCTGGTGGGAGGAGAAGTTATAGGAACAATTGTCTCCAACAGTGAGGCAGTGTGGTACTTGGGCATCTATTTGTCTGTCTATGGGTCAGTTCTGCCCAGGCTTTGGTGGGAGTAGTGAATTGGAATTTGGGAGGAGGACCTGTGGGGTTGGGGGGGAAGACACTTTTCTCTGGTGGGACAGGTCTCGATTTTGAATGTATATTGGCTGCCAAAGCTGTGGTATTTGGCTTATCATCTGGACTTCTCAGCCTGGGTGGTGAAGAGATTGGTGAAGGTGACCAAGAGATGGATTTGGGCTGGTAGGTAGAGTCAGATTGGTTGGGAGACCTTGTCCCTACCAATGGTGAGGGGTGGTCTTGGGCTGGTGGACTTTCCCAAATAACTACACTGCTTGAGAGCATGGTGGCTTAAGAGGGTGGTGGAGTTGTGAGGAGGGGGTTGGGTTCCTCTGCTGCAGAAGGTCTGAGAGAGGTGGTCATCACTGAGAGGCTCAACTGGTGATCTCCTCTCATTGGTTGGACTTCAGAACACTGCACAATTATGATATAAAGGTTTCTGGTGGGGGATAGCAGAGGGGGTACACTGCATTGGTATTTGCTGACAAGGGAATAAAGGGGAGGAGGCTTGAGACCTGGCGATGTGGAGATGGGATGGCATACTGCTGGGTGGCATGCCTTTACTTGAGTTTGACATTAGTGATGGAATAGAATGCCAAAGGGGACCAGGCCAGGATCTGTGGCCTAGCAGTTGGCAAGGAGTTGGCATTGGAGAAGAGTGGGACTGGCATGGTGTTTGGATCTGGAGTGCCACAGTACAAAAATGGATGCCACTGAAGTACTGGTAGTCTGGTGGTATATACTGAGGAGGAATGTAATGCTCAACTTCTGTTCAGAGTACCTTATCATAGGGGGTTACTTCGACTGTGAGGAGTGCCATAATGTAGGGCAGGAAGGGGGCTTTGTACAGAGGCCAGAACATTGGCTGAGAGAGTGTGAGGTGTTGGGAGACTTTTGGAGGGCCATCAGGGACCACTTGGGGGTGAGGCATAGGAGAGATGATATGTGGGGGAGGTGGGAGAACTTGAGGGATCAATTGGTAGGAGGGGTAGGGAAGGAGTGGATTACCCTGGGCTGGGTGTTGGCTATTTGAGTTGGGCTGGCCAGTCACTGGCTATTTCTTTTTGAGGATGGGAGGTGACAGATTTTGGGGAGCTGGTTATTAAGGTGGCAGAGACTTATGGAAGACACCTTGATGGGCTGGTAGCTTGATTGGGGGCTGCAGGGGGGTTGGAGGTGCCACTTGGTGGAGAAAATCTGTGGACAGAGCAGTGGGAGAGTTGGAGTCATTGGTGAGAGGGTGATCTTTATGTGTGAAGGGGTGGGGTGAGACTCCTCTATGGGATGATTGGCCACCAGCATCTTTCTCCGCTACAATTCACATTACACACACTATCACAACACACTTTCAAGTTTTTTATTGAAGAAAGATACTAAGAAGATGTTATACAGCAAGCAAGCTGATGTGCAAACTAGGTTGGGTGGAACTGGGGCTTTCGACTGGCAGCATGTTGGGAGGGGGCATGGGCTGGGGATGGGGTCTTTTGGTGGCTTGAGTGGTCTGGGCAGCTCAGGTAGTAGAGGCGGCACCAGGGGGGGGGCTGGAGGGTGGCAGGAGAGGAGCTTTGCAGATGCGCCGAGGACTGGGGGCTGGCCGATGGGAGCCCGCAGGGATCAGGCAGGAGGGAAGGAGAAGCAGAAGGCTGAGGATGCTGGGGGAGCTGGGCCTTCGCTGGTGGGAGGTGGGGGAAGTGGAGGGACTGCTGGGGGTAGTGGCGGGACTGCTGATGGTGTCATGATGACTAATCAGGAAAAAAAAAGAGATGTGATGGCTGATGGTCAGGGGGGGCAGGGGATCCCGATGCGGAAGGGTGATCTGGCAGATGGTGAGATGGGACTGGCAGTGGCCCCATTACTCAAGAAGTCAATCTCGGAGTTTGCAGTGACCTTGTGCTTCCGGGGCTTGGCAGTGACAGCGAGGATGGTTCTGGGGCTTGTTTCGAAGCAGGGGGCTGGGGTGGCTTCAGTAAAGTTCTTGAAGGGGCTGGAGAGGGTCGAGGTGGGTTTTGAGGAGGCCGGTCTACTGGATGAGGCACTGAAGACTGGAGTCATAGTTGGGGAGGTGGTGGTCCCCATGGTGCAGTGCTTATGATGGGACCCCATGGTAGTACAGCTTCTGGTGAAGGGGGTGCCCATGGTGATCAAGGAGGAGACTAGGAAGAGGGTGGAGGAGATGATGATTGAGTATAGTGATATGGTGGACATTGGCTTTCAGGTGTGGGAGGGGATGACAATCAGGACGGGCAACATTGATGTCAGGATTAGGCTGGCAGGAAAGGAGGCCACAGAGAAGGCAAGTGACTGGCCCTCAGTACTGATGTGGGGGGCCATTGGCTGTAAGGTATTAAGGGTGAAAGGGAGTGAAGAGGAGGAGGAGGACTTGTTGGAGACACTGGAGGAGTTGAGTGGTGCTGTGGAGAGAAGGGTGAAGGCCTGGAAACTGTATGAGGAGTCAACGCATCTGGAGGTTGTGGGCGGGAAGTGGGTCCATATGGATAAGAAGCAGTGGGAGCAGGCCCAGGGATGTGAGAGGCAGAGGGAGCTGTTGGCAAGTATGACAGGAGGGGTGAAGAAGAAGTCAGCTGGAGCTGAGGAGTCTGGAGGTGCAACAGCCCATGTCTGGGCTGGTAAAGGAGGAGAGGAGGTGGAGGTGAAGGAGGCAGGGACTGGAGGGATGCAGGACAAGAACCCATTTGCTGATGGTACCTTCGAAGTATGGGAGCCGGAGTTGGAGGCCACCCCCCCCCCACTTATCAGGAGGGACCCAGTTGGGAAGAGAGGGACAATGGAGGACACGCGGATACAGGGGGCCCAACAGGTGTGCTTTGGGGTCCCTGATGTGGGGCAAGGGAGTCAGGTGGTGGCAGTGGGCGAGGACAAGCTGGTGGATGTCTCTGAGGAGGAGGGGGATGAGGCTGCCAGTGTAGGTGCTGACACTATGATGCTGGATGTAGAGTGGCCAGGGACTCCAGGAGGGAAGGAGGTGGGGAACTTATTGTGGATGTGCAAGGTGATGGATAATCTTGCAGCAGAAGCTTTGGGAGAAATGGACCTGTGGGCGATGCCTGAGGAGCATTGGGCACAGATTCTGCATGGTGATGGAATGGTAGAGGCACTGAAGGTAGAGATTCTGGGTATCTTCCTGGAGGAGGAGGGGTATGAGGTGGATGAGGTGAGGAAGGCAGAACTTGGGGTGGTCGCTGGTGAGTGGGCGGCATACTGCTGGGCAGAGAAGAATGGTGTGTGGCTCTGGCAGGAGGCCTGTCTGGAGTATCATGAGGAATTTGAGGAGCATGAAGATGGGGCAATGGTAGAACTTCTGGGAGCATTGGTGGCACAGGAAGCAGGGGAGAGGGAACTAGCTGCTGAACATAACTTGGATGTGGTGCAGGAGGAGCGGAATGCGGATTTGTAGAGGATGGGACTGCGATATATCATTATTCCTTATGAACAGTACAACCAACATTTTCTCCTTGAATGTGAATAGGTTAAGGAGCTCTGAGTGGCATAAGAACATTTTTACTTGGCTCAAGGGATTGGAGGCTGATATCCTTTTACTACAAGATGTTCAATGTGAGGATGGGGATGACCAGGTAGAGTGGACTAGGGAGTGGGGTGGGGCTACTGCTAGGTTTGGAAAGGTAGCGATTTTGGTGAGAAAGGGTAGAGGTGACTTGGGGGGAATCAGGAGCTGGAGTGATTGCTTGGTCTGGGGAGACTGGTATCGGCCTGGGTGGGAATCGGTGAAAGTGGGCTCTTGTTACTACCCTGCAGATAGGGATGAGAAGACTGCATAGATTAGGGGGCTGCTGGAGGAGGGTATTCTCTTGGAGGAAGGGGTCGACATGCTTGGTGGGGACTTTAATATGATTCAGGATCCGCGTCTGGACAGGACTGATGGAGGGAGGAGTGCTGGGGGTAGAAGTGGAGGTCTGGATGCATGGGAGGAGATGGAGATGTTGAGCTCCTTGGGAGATATGGGCAGAACAAGGTGGGGTGATGCCAGGGTCTACACACATTGGGTGAATGGCTTGGGCACAAGGATTGACTAGATTCTGACAGCGGAGTGCTGGGGTTTAAATGTTTGGAAGACATTGGAAGTGGAGTGGTGCCTATGGTCTGATCACTGAGGACTGTTGGAGCAGGGGCAGTTTGGGGGGAGTGGAGATGGACCTGGACATTAGTGCCTTAACTCCTCCCTGCTGGCTGAGAAGGGGTTGTGGGAATTGTGGGTAGAGGACATTCAGGCAAAGGTTTTTAACTGGGGGCATGAGGGTTTGCCAGTGGCTGTCCACTGGATGAGATTGAAAGAGGCTGCGAGGGTCTATTGGGGAGGGGCTGGTAGAGAGGCTGGGAGGCAGAGGAGGAGGCACACGAGGTGTGCTTCCAGCAGGCTGAGGTGACTACAAATGGATTGGGCAGATTTGCTCACTGTTGATGGGGTGGATGATTGGAGGGTCAAGAGGGCGAAATTGGAGATAGTGGAACTACAACAGGTGTTAAGGGAAGAGAAGGAGACTCATATGTGGGGAATGACTGCAAGGCTATGATGGCAGGGGCTTGAGGAGAGTGAGCAGCCTTCAAGGTACTTATCAAGACTTCTCAAAGCTAGGAGAGTGCGACATTGGTGGGATGGGGTCCTGGATGCTGATGGGGACATATTACATGATATGCAACAAATCTTAGGGGAGTTGAAGGAGCAATGGCAGGGCTTGTGGAGTGAGGGAGAAGGGGGTGCTGGTGAGGCAGAGATTGCGGACACACTAGAAGAGTGGGGGCTACTGCCAGTAGCTGGACTGGGTGACTTGATCTTACCAGTGCAGGGAGAGGAGATCCATAGTGTCCTGGCAGCAACTAAACTTGGAATGGTGCCAGGGGAGGATGGATTACTATGGGTCTTCTGGAAGAAGATGGTAAATATCCCCAGAGTTTTGGGTGAGATGGTTGCTCTCTGTGACCATGTCCTTCAGTGCGGTGAGTGAGTTGGATAGCATGATCTTGGGCTGGTGGCCTTATTGTACAAAGACAAGGGGAGGAGGGAAGACTGGAAGAACTGGAGGCCGATCATGCTTCTAGACATGGACAGGAAGATGGTGACTAAGGCGATTATCGCAAGGCTGCAGAAAGTTGCCCAACAGGTGCTGGGGGAGGAGCAGCAGGGCTTTGTTGGGGGCAGACTTATATGAGATGGGACTGCGTGGGTTCATAGTATCATTGAAGGGGCCCAGGCCTGTGGCTTGGATGGAAGGTTGGTCTTTTTGGACTAGGAGAAGGCCTACGACCGAGTACAGCAGATGTGGCTGGGCAAGGTATTGGACCGAATTGGGGTTCCCCCAAGGTTTAGGGCCTCTATATTGAGTCTGCTGGAGAGCAGTCGGGCAGCTCTGACATGTAATAGTCACTGTGAGAGGGCATTTTCCTTGGGAAGAGGAGTTCCTCAGGGGGACCCTCTGTCCCCTATTCTTTATGCTCTTTCACTGGAGCCATTGATGGATAGGATTCGCTGGAAGGTGGCAGGGCTCTCTATATATGGTATAGTGTAGAAGGTGGGGGCCTTTGCTGATGATATAGTGGTTGGACTTGGGTCTGTGGAAGATGTAGAGGCTCTTCAGGAGACTGTGGAATGGTATGAGGCTCACTCGGGGGCAAAGCTCAACTGGCATAAGTGTGAGATGATGGTGCTAGGGAATGGACTAGTGGGTGGGGATGTCATTGGAACAATTGTCCCTGCTGGGGAGGTGGTGTGGTATCTGGGCATCTTCTTCTCTGTATATGGTTCTGTCTTACCATGAGTGTGGTGGAAGAGCAGGGTGAACATTTGGGGGGAGGCCCTTCGAGGTTGGGGAGGCCGCCATATCTCTCTAGTAGGGCAGGTATCAATCCTGAATGTATACTGGTTCCCCAAGCTGTGGTATGTAGCATGTCACCTAGACTTCCCAGCATAGGTAGTGAAGAAGCTGATGAAGGTGGCTAGGAATTAGATCTGGGCGGGGAGGAGGTCCCAGATTAGTTGGGATACTCTTGCGAGACTGGTAGTCAGGGGGGGTCTTGGACTGGTGGACTTTCCTAAGAGGCTGCACTGCTTGTGAGCCTGGTGGTTGAAGAGAGCTGTGGAACTGCAGGGCGGAGGTTGGGTACCTCTGTTGCAGAAGGTATCGGAGATGCAAACATTACCTCAGGGGTCCTCTGGAGATCTGCTCTCTTTGGTGGGGCTGAATGGTGTTAGGTGGCTGCGTTTCAAGGGCTTTTGGTGGAGCGTGGCTGATGGAGCACACTGAATTGGCCTGCGCTAGCAGGGCGATGAGAGGGAGGAGGTGTAGGGGCCTAATATGTAGCATTGGGATAGATTGCTCCTGGGGGGTGCTCCACTTGCTATATTCGATATTGGGGAGGGAGTAGAGTATCAGCAGGGGCTTGACCAGGATCTTTGGCCAAGTGGATAGCAGGCAGCAGGGATTGGCGAGGAGTGGGACTGGGCTGGTATCTGGTCATGGAGTGCAGAGATGCGGAGGTGGCTTCCCCCAAAGTTCTGGGTGGTATGGTGGAGAATGTTGCGGAGGAATGTTATATTGAATTTCTGTATGGGGCATTTGGTAGATGGGGACAATTTGACTGTGAGGAGTGCTATGATATTGGGTAAGCTGGGGGTTATGTACAGATACCAGAACATTGGCTGGGAGAGTGTGAGGTTTTGGGGGAATTTTGGGCTGTAATAGGGAATAGACTGGGTGTGGGGCATAGGCTGGTGGGGGAGGAGAGTCACTGGGAGAACTTGAGATCTCAGCTTGTGGGCAGGGTGGGTGATAGTTGGCTCACTGTAGAGTGGGTACTAGTGATATAGGTAGGACTGATAGGTTATTGGCTGTTTGTGTTTGAGGAGGGGCAGCAGTTGGGGCTGCAGGAGAAGGTGTTAAGGAGGGAGGGGCTGTTGGGGGATCTGCTGACTGGATGGTGGGTGGGTTGGGGTCCTCAGGGGGGTCGACATTACGGTTTGGTGGTAAGGATCT
>RBNI01002729.1:0-17700 GCA_003990745.1 Jimgerdemannia flammicorona | reverse complement strand
AAAAAAAAAAAAAAAAAAAAAAAAAAAAAAAAAAAAAAAAGAGACAGGAGATCCTCTGTAGAGCCTCTCAGTAAGAACCCCATCTCTCAGATCTTTTTTATCAGAGGAATCCAGCTACCACCCCTCAGTTCCATAGCTCTCTTCAGCCACCAAGCTCTTAGACAATGTAGTCTCTTCAGAAAGTCAACCAGTTCAAGACCTTCTCTATCCACTAGCAGTGATAGAATTTCCCAGCTAATCTAACTCTGTCTCTCAGCCCAGATCTAACCTTTGGCTAGCTTCAACAGCCTCTTCACTACCTAGACTAGAAAGTCTAGATGATATACAAAATATCACAGCTTTGGTATCCAGTAGATATTTAAGATTGAAATATACTCTACTGAAGAGATGTTGTGATCTCCCCAGCTCTGCAGGGCCTTCCCCCAAATAGCCACCCACTGCTTCCACAAGTTCTAGATAGGACTGACCCATAGACTGAATGATAGATACATAAGTACCATAAGGTATCTTCAGTAGGGACAATTGTCCCAATGATATCCCCTCTTATTAGACCATTGCCCAACACCATTATTTCATACTTGTGCAAGTTGAGTTTAGCTCCAGAGTGCACCTTATATCACTCCACTGTTTCCTGAAGTACTCTGATATCTACAATTGAACTCAGGCCAACTACTATATTGTGTAACATCTATAATTGAACTCAGGCCAACTACTATATTATCCACAAAGACCCCAACCTTCCAGACCATTCCAAATACTGAGAGCCCGACTACCTTTCTCTAAATCCTATCCATCAATAGCTTCAAGGACAGAGCATACAAAATAGGAAATAGTAGGTCTCACTGGAGAACACCTCTACCTAGAGGGAATGCTATTCCCTAATTAGTGCTCTGAATGAGTCAATCTGAATGGGATTCGGATGGATTCGAATCCCATCCGGATCAACTCCGATTGGATTCGAATCCCATCCGGATCAACTCAGATTGGATTCGAATCCCATCCGGATGGATTCGAATCCCATCCGGATGGATTCGAATTAACCATTGTTTTGATTTCCAAATTGGACAATTAAATGTTTACATCAATAACTCAATGAATAATCATCCAAATTTAATGATCTTGGTGTCATTTGAAAGCCCTTAATAAGGCCTTTCTAATAATATCAAGAACATTAAAATCGGATTACGCGTTGCCGAGATATTAAGGATAACGTTCTATTTGACGAAATTTCCAAAATTGGCAAATCAAAGAATTTCCAAAATCGGTGATTCAGACAGTTTCCCTCATAACTCAGCAACGCATGATCGGATTTCAATGTTCTTGATATCATTAGATAGGCCTTATTAAGGGCATTCAAATGACACCAAGATCATCAAATTTGGATGATTATTTATTAAGTTATTGATGTAAACATTTAATTATCAAATTTGGAAATCAAAACAATGGTTGATTCGAATCCATCCGGATGGGATTTGAATCCCATCCAAGTTGATCTGGATGGGATTCAATCCGAATCAATCTGAATCCAATCTGGATTAAATTGACTCATTAGGAGCACTACTCCTAACGATCATTGCACATGAGTGCAGCTCTACTCCCTTCCAGTAGGCTGTCATTGACACTCAGAACTGCTGAGAGACTCCAATCCTATCCAGTACCTTCACCAACCAGACCCACCTGACATAGTCATAGGCCTTCTCTTGATCTGGAAAGATCAATATTCCATCTAACCCACAGGTTTGAGCCCCTTTAATAATCCATAAACCCAAGCTATACTATTCCTAATAAGCCAGTCCCTAATGAAACCTCATTGCTCCTCATCCAAGATCTACTCAGCCACCTTCTACAGCCTTGCAACAACTACCTTAGTGACCAACTTTCTATTTATATCCAGGAGCATAATAGATCACCAGTTCTTTCAGTCCTCCCTCCTGCTCTTGTCCTTATACAATAGTACTACCAGTCTCAGATCCTGCTCTCTCACCCACTTCTCTGACTGTAATACTAAGTTGCAAAGTATCATCATCTCCCCCAGCACCTCAAGGATTCCTGCCATCTTCTTCCAGAAGTCCCAGGGCAGACCATTTTCTCCTGGTGCAGTGTCTAGTATAGTTGCAGCAAGAACCTAGCAAATCTCCTCCTCCTGAACTGGCATTACTAAACTGCCAATCTCATCTACTTGTAGTGAGTACCAATCTCCCAAAGTGAATTCAATGATAGCAGCATTGGCCCGACCCTCCTCCTCACTTCATAGAGTACTTCACCTCTCCTTCAGCAAGCCCAAAATATCTTGTGAACCATATACCAGAAGACCATCAGGATCTAGTACTCCCTCTCACCTCTGCCTCACTCTCCTTGCCTAAATGATTCTTGAGAGGACCTCTCTCCCTCCTCCAGCCTCTTCCAGTATAGCTGCAAAGCCATTCCTTATACCTGTATCTTCTCCTTCTCTCTCAACACCTGTTGTAACTTAGTGATCTCTAGCTTTGCTCACCTCAATCTCTAGTCCTCAATCCCCTCCAAGACTAAAAGCCTTGCTCAATTCTCATGAAGCTGAGCCAATCTATTAGAGGCCCAGGTTACCCTCCTCCTCCTCTACCTTTCTACTACTCTGTCAGCCTCACTCTAGTAAACCTTAACAGTCTCCTTTAACCTCACCTATCTAATACCTACTAGAGCACCCTCTTCGACTGAACCCTCTACTTTCTGCCAAATGTTCTCAACTCAAGTGTCCCACAACTCCTTCTCAGCCAATAAAGAGGGATTGAGATACTAATGTCCAGGCCCATTCCCACTTCCCCTAAACTCATCATGCCCTAATAAGTATCAATGATCTGACCACAGTCATCACTCAACCTCTAGTGACTTCCAGACATCCAGACCCCAGTAATCAGCTATTAGTACCCAGTCAATTTTAGTTCTCAGGTCTCCCACCCAATGGATATAGACCCTCCTATCTCCCCATATTGCTCAACCAGTATCTACCAAGGAACTAAGCCACTCTATCTCCTCTCAACCCTACAGGCCACCACTCCTGCCCTCTATATTTCTCTCTCATCTATTCTGTCTAACTATGCTGAGTGAACCATATTGAAGTCTCCCCCAAGCACCTTCACTCCTGCCTCTGCAAGTACTCTACTATCCAAAAAACTATCAATCTACTCTACATGCTTGCTCCTAACTACAGGGCAGTAGCAAGATTCAACCACAATTGACTCTCATTCAGACTGATGCCACTCTCTCCAAACTATATAATTTCTATAGTTCCTACTGTCACATATTTTCTCTTACCCTTTCCACACCACTAGCCAAACCTTGATATTCCAGACTGCAGCTCTGCCCTATTTCCTTATTCACTTCTGTTGCTTAATATCTTCTTCATATTGCACATCCTGCAGATAAAAGAGATTAGTCTCCAATCTCTTTCACTAAGTAAAAATGTTAAATCACCTCCCAGAACCCCTCAGGCTATTCAAATTCAATCAAAAAATGTTAGTTGTACTGTTCATAGGAAATAATGTTGAGATAGATATCTCCTCTTTACAGCTCTATGTTCACTTCCTTCCTAGCCAAGTCTAACCCATACTCAGCAGAAGTCTCTGCTCTCTCAATCTGCTTAGCTTTCAGTTCAATCAAAAGCTCATCTATTGTTACATCATCCTTCAACTCCATCTCCTCCTGGTACTCCGAACAAGTCTCTTGTCAAATTTCCAATCTATACCTCTGTTCTTATCAAAAGACTGTATGCTCTCTAGCTGCTACTGCCATCTCTACCTCTCTTGCAACATCTACCTCATAGCCCTCCTCATCTAAATATACTGTCAGCACCTTCTTTACCAAGGCCTCCTAACACCATCTCTCTGCAGAATCTCTGTCCAGTACTCCTCACTGATACATACCTCACAAGCCACATTCCCAACTTCTCTACTCCCAAGTTATTTATTGCCAGGCACATCCACTGCAAGTATTCAATCTCCTTGCCCCCAGGGGTCACTGGTCAGCCAGTTCTGAGTATCACAGTGTCTGCTCCAGTACTTGCAGACTCATCCTCCTTCTCCTTAGGTACATCCACCAGCTCCTCCTCCCTAACCTCATTTATCTGCCCTCCACTCACTATCTCCAGTACTTCAAATTGAACATGACAGGTCCTCAACATCTTTGCATCCTCACCAGTTATTAGCTGGATGTCCCAAGCCTTTCTTTCTCTATCCTTACTCTCTTCCCACACCTCTAGTATACTATCATCATAGAGAGCTAGATCTCTTACCTCCTGGTGCTGACCCCCAGCCATTACACTCCTCTCCTTCTACCAGCCCAGACACTCTCACAAGTACCCCTGGCAGCCTTATCCAAACTGAGTGATATCTTCTCCTTCTCCTTCAAACTAGCCAGCAACTCTCTCTATCTCTTCTCTCCTAAGCCCTCTCCTACTGCCCCTTATCTACCTGAATATGTTTTCCATTCATCACCTCCAAGTGTGTTGAGTTCACATAAGCCTTCCATGCCTTGGCCTGCTGCTTTACTGCCCAACTGAGCTCCTCTACCAAATTCTCCTCCTTCTCTATACTCTCCTTTACTCTCATCATCTTGTAGATAAATGCCCTCTACATTAATACTAAGGGCCTGTCTTTCAACTTCTTTATAGTCTCCTTCCCAGCTAGCTGGAGTCTGACATCCACATCTTCTATTCTGAAGGATGTCCTCTCCCAGACCTGGAAACTAATATTGATCACCTCACTATATTCAGCTATAGTCTCCACCACCCTCCTCCTCATCTTGACCATCATCACTATGAGTACTCCCTTCATCAATAGCTAGACCACTCTGAGATCACACCTCAGACAGTGAGCCATTGGAACCACTATCTTACCTATAGTCAACTCTGCCTTCAATGCCTTCTCTAAGAGGGCAGTCTCCTTAAAGCCCACCTTCATTCCCTTAAGACCCTTCAAGAACTTCACTGAGACAGCTCCAGCCATCTGCTTCAAGATCAGCCCCAGAACCATCTTCACTATCACTGCTAATTCTCTGAAATACAATGTGATAACAAACTCCAATATTGATTTCTTATATAATGGGATCACCTTTAGACTTATTATACTATCTACCAGGTCTCCTGCCCCTGCTGGTTCCTCTGTATGATACTACCATCACCTATCACATCTCTTTTTTTTTTCCAGATTCACCATCCCACCTTCATCAGCAGTCACCCCACTGCCCCCAGCTATAGCACCTCCTGCCCCTATGCTTGCTCTCTTAGGCAAAGGGCCTCCCACCTCTCCCTAGGTTAATCTTGCTCTTCCCTTTAGCTACATTAGCCCAAGCACCCACTGGCCATCCAACCTCCTTTATATTATTAGCAAAACTTAAGCCCAGATTCTCCCCCATTTCCACCAGACATCTATTTCCTCCAGAGCCCTCGCCATCCTTAGTATCTTCAAAAGAGCCCATCCTCAGACCATAACCCCTCTCTATGTATTGTTATCTAAAAGCCCCTAGTCCACCTGACTTAGCATGCCCTTCAGAACTCTTGTTCGAAGATATGTTAATAGTACCTTTTCTCTGAATTCTCATGAAAAGTATTGCCAGAAGTTTGTATAATGTTAATTGTACTAGAGAAAGAGGTCTGATGAATATATGACTCTATATCTATGTCACTATTCAAGAAGGCTATCTTAATAACTATTTGGTAGATTTTATAGTCATATTTGGCTCTGATCATAAGAAGTATTTCAAGTGAAGTAAGCTTGAATACTAGAGAAAAAATCTCATTATAATCTATGCTATATTCTTATGAATACTCCTTTGCTACAAATTAGGCCTTATACCACTCTATATTACTGTTGCTATTGGACTTAATCTTATTCACTCATTGGGATTCTATTATTTATTAATTCACCAGAAGAGAGACTAGATCTCAGGTATTATTCTTGATGAGTGAATCATATTTCTAGTTTATAGTTTTTTTCTTTCTTATTATTCAAATTTATGGTTTCATTATAGTTTACTAATTTACTAGTTGTTGCAATATAAGCACACTCATAAGTATAGTTTATATGATATTTGTTATTATGATGAGATTTTTTAGACTTATCTCTATAACCTCCTAAATCTGCTTCTACCTCATTGTACAGTCTAGATGTATATTTTTTTTTTGCCTTTTGGAGAGGTATCCTCATTATTATCTTTATCTATAATTTCTATAATTCTTTACTCTAATAGTCTCATAGACAAGGGTTGGTGGATTTGGTACTAAAAATATAGTCCTCCATATATATTACTTATATAAAAAACATACTACTATTATCATCTATTTTGATAGTATTTATATTGTTATATTTTCCTTTGCCTAAATAATTCTTTATATATATTCTAGCTTTTTCCACATATATTTTCACCACTCTTCTGGTTATTTTCCCAGTAATAGTAATTGTGCTTTCTGTGTCCATACTTACTATAGTATTTATAATAACCATCATACTTAATTAATTGACTTGACTAGTTATTATACTGATTTTGGGATTAGATTCATTAGTCTTATTGTTATCTATACTTTTGACCTCATTTGGTACCAATACATCTGCAGGATCTATAGAAGGTATTTCATTATCATCACTACTATTTCCTTATTATATTTCCTTATTTATGAGACTTATTATTATATTGACATAGTCTATAAGTCTGCCACTCTTGTATATAGTTATAATAATAATATTATATATATCTGGAAGTTCTCTTGTGAGTGCTATCATCTTATTATTATTGTTAATATAATATGTAAACATACTGAGAGTATTTACTTGATTTACCTGATTATTAATATAACTGATGTATTTGTAGATACTCTCCTTAGGCTTTATTTATAGGTTGAATAGCTAAGATGTCAGATAGAATTGATTTGATACAGATGCTTGCAGGTGATAATTGCATAGAGATTCCCATATCTTATGAGCTATTATAGTATATATTATAAGCTTTATTTCCAAATTAAACAATGTGAATGTAATCTCATATAATACTCAGTCATTATTTGCAGTATTGTAATCTTAAATCAGTGCTTGTAACTTTATATACTCTACCAAGCCATATTTATCAAGGAGATTCATTATATAGAATATCTAAATGATTTAATTCTTTCTATAAAAGTTTATAATAGATATTTTGACTGTGTTTATACTTATAACTGATACTGTATTTTCTATATTTATTGAGATTATATCTATAGAAATACTCATAATTAGCATATCTGTATTACTGCTTATATTTCTAGACTGATTGTCTGATATTCTAGTATAGTATATTTTAAATAGATATATTTATTTGCTATAGCTACTTAGTACTAGTAGGGCTTATAATCTTTGTTATAAAGAGAGGCATTTTTATTCAAGTTGTATAGATTGTATATTTCACATATTACTAATAAACAATGTAGAACTGATGGAATAGTATAAGTCATATACTAATATATTAAGTTACTATTCCAATATAATAGTTTTCTTAGAGACTTTCATATTATTACATGTACTAATAGTTACTTACTTATTAGGTTTAATAGTTATTTCTATACTTAAGTAGAAATTATAATCAGTATCAGATTAATATACTTTATCTGAAATTTTAGTAATAATGTAAAATTTCTTTTTCTTGATCTTCTCCTATCATAGTAATATTATGTGAGAATATTAATCCTCTACTTGTATTTTTCTTATTAGAGCAGTTATATAATATATATTCAGTCTTTTTATAGTAGAAATATGCTCTTTTTTTCTTAGATAGTCTCTTATATTCTTTATATATTTTCTAGAAATCATTCTAATATTCATACTTCTTTTCAAACTATTGTTATTTATCTCTCTTATTGTTTCTATTATCTCTTGATCATTGGGCTACTAGGATAGTATAGACTTTAGTAATAGCTTGTCCTAACATATGGGTAATTATAGTATTATTCTTATTTATAGATCTTTTCTAATAATCAATCTGGTATAGTATTAAAGAAGTATATTACTTCTGTCCTATTCACCATTATTTCCATCTGTAATATTTTGCTCCTATAGTATTCAGTAAGATCCTTAGTCTTATTATAATACTTCTAGATCTTCTTTTCTATTATTGTAGAATTAAAGATTTTTGGGTTTAGTTCTGACTTCAGTGATATAGATAGAATTATGTATATCAATATTTACTAGATATGTTTATAGTTAGATTGATCATTATTTATATTACTTACTTCAAATTCAGTATAGATTTTATAGATAAGAGTGTATACTGAGAGATTATACCATTATTGAATAGCTGTATCTATAAAATATATGGTAACTTTTCTACTTATGAGTCTGCAGTTATATATAGATCTCAATCTCATAGTACTTATTATTAGTAAGAGTACTGTTTAGAATATAGTAATCATTTGATTCATTATATAGTAATTGATAAATAAATACTATTACTTAGACTACCTTTTCTTTAAATAGTATAAGTTGAAAGTCTTTTATAGGTTTGTTTATTTTAATATTAATATGAAGAGCTTGAGTAAAAATAGCTACTTGGTCAGCCAGAGCAGTCTTATTTTCATCTATAGATATTATTTCATTATCTTCATTATCTTTATTATCTAAATAATAGAGTAGTAGAGATATTTCTTCAAATATTATTATCTCCAGAATAGTATAGTATATAGTTGTTTTTTCTAATATTACTGAGATGGGTAAATTTGATAATCAGTCTATAGATTAATAGTCTTAATGAGATTACTGTTAGATTATCTATTATAATTCTCATTAGACTTAATATCTTGGTGATAAGTTTATAGTAGTACTGGGACTACTAGTATCAGGCTTGAGTCTTTATTCAATTACTCTTCTGAGTTATTAGCTTTTTTAGCTTTATTCTGAGAAATAGTCAGAGAGAAGTTATTTCTTAATTATTATTATTGATATTAGTGATTTAGATAGATTCTTGTGATGTTTTCAGTACTTATAATAGTTTCTTAAGATAGGTTACTTATGGGTAGAAGAAACTTCTACTTTTATCAAATTATAATAAAACTATATACTGATAGAATTAATATAAATAATCTAATATGACAATGTATATACTCTAAGCTCTAAGTTCTATAAAGAAGTACTAAGTTTTAAGTACTTATTATTTAGATATAGTCTAAGTATCACTTTTTAGTTCTTATGCTAAATAGAGATACCAAGATTATATTTCAAATTGATCAGATATAAAATTATTAATAAGTAGAATCTGAGAGTTCTTGATAAAAATACTTCTTTATTCTTAAGATAAAAAGTGAAACTAAGATTATAACATACTTAGTAAAGAGAGTATTTATATAGATTTAAAGTTATAACTAAATATAGTATATTAAATATATCTCTATATAGTTATACTATATAATATATAACTAATATTGAAATTTCTATTATTAATTTTATTATAATTTCTAGTAATTTGTTATTCTATAATGAACTATTACTTTTTTCTTTTTATGTTTTAATATCTAGGTAGAATATAAAACTATACTATTTTAAACTTAAAGAGATTATCTATTAATCTATAGTATTAATTAAAATATATATTTATAATATGTTTAAAAAATTAATTCATGTATCTAATTTTAGTAAAAATATTTAAGCTTGAAGAACTTAATTTAGATATAAATATTTGAATAAATTATATAACTACAAATAAGTCTAAATAAAATATTATATAAAATAATATAAAGCATAATGAAATATATAAAATAATAAAGAAAAAGAGTAGAAAAATAATAAAAGTAATATAATATTATTAATACAAAAATTAATAATATAGTTTAATATATAGAGATAAGAAGATAACTCTTATTAATTAGCTAAACTACTATTTTAATTTTTGAATTATATAATGTGAATAGTTTTTTATAGTAATATTAGATATAGTTTTAATTTAGAAGTTATGATCAGAACTATATATGTCTAATTTAAAGAAGTAAAACCTTTTAATATTAAATGAGATAGTTATAAAAGAAAGGTTGAATTATAAAATAGATAAAGTGAAATATATTAGATAATATATAGAATTTAAAAAATTATAGATATATATATTAAATATATAATATATAAAGTATCTAGAGCTATATATCTGGATAGTAAATAAGATAGTATTTTAATAAAAATTATCTATTTTTGAGATGAATAGAGTGAAAGACCCTATTGACTCAGAATACTTATATATAAAGATAAATTGAATAAAGTAATTATATAAACTCAATAGATAATAAAAAGTTAATATATAATAATAATAATATTAATGTAAAATTTCAGATTATTATAGTTAGTCAGATGAAGAAAATTGTCATCAGAAGCTAAAGTTGAATAGGATATTACAAGTCAGTATTTTATAATCTGCATAAAATAAAAAAGTTATTATTGACTAATATAAGAGTTAGTAAAGTTGAAGTCAATGTAAAAAGATTAAATAGTAGAGATATATCTCTTAATAATAATCAGTTGCAATCAGTATAAAGCTAGATAATAAATATAATATATTAACACTAGTTTGGATGTTTGTCAGTTGGGTGGTTGATATCATGAAGAGTATAGAATTAGTGTTGTATATTGGTTTTACTACAGAAGAAGGCAATGATGGATGGTTAACATCATTAAAGAAACCTGGCATTATTAACGACAATTAATTGGAAGATGAGTTGTAGTAGAGAAATGAAGACTTCACGTAGAACTATTCAGCATTCGGAGGGGCAGAGTGGCTTGCTAACGTCATGGTTCCACAATGTTCGATTATGACGTTCGAATCCTAAACAAACTCGAATGGGCTAAGCCACACAGGCCACACACTCGTCCCTTGCGATGCTCCGTTTTATAAAGCAATCCTTGACGCAATTCCGCTTCCACTCGGTCTCTGCTCGGTCACCTCCAAAATATTCGGCCCGCAAAGCTTGGTCCATCGAGGACGATCAAATTCTCAAGGAAGCCCGCGCATGCAACAGGTCCTGGCTGGGTGTTGCCCAATCCCTCCCGGACCGTACGCCTGACGCCTGCGCTAGGCGCTTCGCCAGACTCGCACCTTCGATAGCGCATGATCTGAAATCTATTCGTCGCAGATCTCGCCCCTGGACAGAGGACGAAAACCGCCTCCTACGGGAGAAGGTGGCCCAATACGGTTTCCGCTGGAAGTTCCTCTCCGATAGCTACTTTCCAAATCGATCCCCTCCACAGTTGTACGGTCATTGGGTCACTGTGGGGAATCCGCGCCAGAAATCTGGCGCCTGGTTGCCTGAGGAGGAAAAGAGACTCTTAGATGCGATCCAGAACGACAAATTGAGTTGGCCCGCCGTCGCTGAGAGAGTTGGCACAAGGAACCAAATGCAGTGTTGGCATAAGTACATTTGTATGAGCCAGTTGATAAAGAAAGGTATTTCAAGGAGTCTACGCAATATATTCTGAATTTCTGTGCAATCCTTTGAGAAAGATCATATCTATTAATTATTATCTACCCCGACAGGTCTCTTTAGCAATGAAGAAGACAAGGCGATTCTCGATGCATTCAAGATACATCCAAATGACTGGGGGGAAATTGCTTCTGTAGTTGACAAAACGACCGGTTTTAAACGTTTGCCGGGACAGTGTAAAATTCGTTACCAACGTTATTTGGATCCAAAGTTGGCGAAAGACACATGGACAGCAGAAGGTATGTCTTATACTTTCGAAAGATTGAAATTTTTTATACAAGTAACTTGAGATATATCATATCATTTATTTTTTTTGTTTATCTATTACAATATAAGAGGAAAAAATCCTGGTGGACGCCTATAATCGCTACGGGACCAATTTTTCTGCAATCTCACAATTGCTGCCCCACTACCGCAGTGGTCGTCGGGTCCAGGAGCACATAAGGATGTTAATAAAACGCGGCGTTATTGAAGGCCATGAATCGAAAAACGAATCGCAAGAGAGAAATGGAGAGGAATTGAAAATCGAATGAATTGCTACAATTTTAAATTTTTACCTATATGCATTGCATTTGTATTGAACTCTTCAAAATGAAACTGCTTTACATGCTATAGTGAGTGAAATAAAATTACATAAAAATTCAAATTCAAATTAAAAACTTATAAGAAAAGAATATAAGATTTCAATTTTCAGTTCTATAATATATATATATATTTAAGACTGCTGTTCTTATTTTATTCAAATTTAACATACTGCAATTAGTATAAATCTCTATATCTGGAAAAACTAGTCATTTAAAAGTATTAAAAATAAACAGATTCCTTTATTTGTATCTTTATTTTTAATAATTTCCAAGGCCTCATCATATAGGTAGACATTGAGCATTTTATCTTTTCATCTTTAATAGAGATTTAGTAGTAAATTATATATATCTTGAGATCTTTAAAGATGATAGTATAGAGACTTTCATTAGATAATATACTGAATAAGTATTTTTTAATATCTCTATAGATATGATATTTTTATAGAAATTTATTACTGATAATACACTTTCTCTATTTCAGCCATATAGTTTTTACAGTTATACCAATCTTTACTATTTTTGTAATAATTATTTTTATTTTTTTTATAATATTTATATTTACAGTAACTATATATTCTACCATTATAGTCATTTTTATACTTAGAACTTCTTTTGCTTAAACTATTTATAGAGAGCTAAGCTAAAAGTAAAACTTAATAGAAAAATTAAAATATTTAACTAGGTTTACTTTATTTTATTTAATATATTAGATTGAGCATAAATCTGACTTTTTTTTATTATTAATTTTATTTATATTACTCTGGTTTTGAAAATATAATGAGTTAGAAAATTAATAATTCTGAGAGATTAGAAATAAAGATATCTGGACTGAGACTGTCTATAAGTTTTATAGCTACTATAAGTTCTGAGAGTAATGATAGAAGTAGAGAGTTATAGAGAAGACTGGAAGATACTGGAGAATAATATCTATAATGGTAAAAAAGAAGAGAAATTGCTAAACTAGAGATTATAGAGAGGAGAGAGTATAATATTAATATATAGATAAAGAGTTAGATAATGAAACAGAAGAGTGTGACCTAGAGTTCTATAACTGAATAGATTATTATAACTAGTAGTGGTATAACTGAAAATATAACTAGTATAACTATTAAAGGTAGAGAGATAGTCATAATGATATGTATTAGCTAATAAGCTAATAATATAGTTTCTCTTTCATATTTTAGTATCAATTTTTGATCTTTTTAATAAATTTCTTAAAACTAGAAATATTAGTAAGAGAGATACTGTAGATTATAGAAAATAGAGTAATAGAGCTGAATTCTTAAAGTTCATTTTATTAATAAAAATTATAGAGATAGATTTTATTAAAAAGAAGAAGATGGTAATACTTTTAGAAAAAAAAACAATTTGCTAGAAATATTAAGATTGAGATAATAGATATTTGAAATACAATCTGAGAATATTGAGAATAATAAAATAGAGATATTAATTCTGAACAAATAGAAGATACAGAAGTTAATTACTAAAGATCTGAGATAATATAGAGATAAGGTAGATTTTGGCTTTATATTCTATTATAGAATACTTGAAGAAAGTTAGCTAAAGAGAAGCAGTTTTGTTTATTGATACTAGCTTATATGCTTTTATATATACTAATAATATTTATAAGATAATTTAGTCAGACTATACTATCATATATTGAGTTATAATAACTAAGATATTGCATTACTCTCACTTAATGAGATATATTACAGAATATGCAAATTAAAGTAACTAATTATAACTAATAGGATATTATTTAGCTAAGTGAAAAAGATCCAAATTCTCTACTTATAAGTATAAAAATAGATTAATATTGATGTGAAAAATAGAAATTCTGAGCAATATTAATATAAGATTACCTATAATTGAATAAAACTAGCAATATTGATAGATGTACATATATAAGATATATAAGATACAGTGAGAGACTTTTTAGAACTTCAAAAAACTTCTTATTATATATCATATTATTGTTATTACTAGAGTAAAATTATCTATAAGTTTTATTCCATATAGTTGTGAATGTAGTTCAAAATGCAGCAAAGTGGCCATTGTACTTAACACTTGTGCATCTAACATTCATTGCGCAATGCAACTACCATCTTAGATTAGTTAGTTTCAATCGCTTCCTACACTCTACCATGTGCTTAAACATTCATGCAATGTAATCATGCAATCCACCGTCTTAGCTTAGTCAGTTTCAATCGCTTTCTGCACCCTACCTTAGCTAGCCCGAGCTCTAACTGTATGCCCAAGAGTTAGGCAGTGGCCACACATTTCCCTCAACATACTCTAGCAATCGTCATTAGTAATTCGTATCAATCGATTTCACGCACCCCTCCCACCCATCCCCCTTTGGAACAATAAATGTATACCTGGCCTCTTCGCATACGAATGCGATTGGCAGACCTTCAGAAGCATATGCTTCCTTTGAGCCAAACCCATGTCCCATATTAGATTTATTTTATATAGAATACTATTCATCTCATGTTAGCCTCCTCATGCGTAGGACACTTTATTATATACATAAGTCAAACTTTGTCTTTAGAAGAGTTTTAGTTAACAAATCTACTATTATAAACTCTATCAGAGTGTATTCAAGGTATATAGTATCATTTTCCATATATTCCTATATAAAATGATATTATATATCAATATATTTGATTTTTATAATATATAAGATTCTTTGCCAAAGTTATTATAGACTGATTATCTTATTGGAGTAGCATAGAGTATCATTGTTTATATCCTAACTCCTTTAGCAATTTCTAAAGCTATATAGCTTTTTTTATTATTATAAACAATACTTGGTACTCTGCTTATATAGGAGATATTATTACTAAAGATTACTTATATATTTGCTATAAAATAGCTCTATTTTAGCTAATTTTAAAGAGGTATCCAATTATAGACTATCTGTCATCCAGGTTACTGATCTACTTGAAATTAAAAAAACAAATCTTAATCTGAACCAAGATATTGACTTAGATAAAAATAATGAGATAATTAACATCCTTGATATTTCTCTTTTATTAAACAAAAATAATCTAATCCAAGGAAGAGAGGAGCAGAATATAGAGCAGAATATATAGTAGTAGGAGAAACTATTTGTTGAAGAAAGTATTTATAAAAAAGAAGTATCTATAGAGAGAAATATTCATAAAAGTATTAGTAAACAAAAAGAGAAAAAAAAATAGTATTTTTTGAAAATCCAACCTTATATTCATCTATTGTTTGTAAGCTGTTCATATTGATGAAATATAAGTTCATATTTATATTAAAGAATTTGTATTTATGGAATTTTAATTTATTGCTTATATTAAAGAGTTCATATTTATCTTTAATGAAATAAGTTCATATCTATAGCAAATATTTAAATAAATATATATATATTTCTATCTATAAAATATATTCAAGTTTATAATATACTATCATAAATATATACTAGAATTCATAGATCTCTGATGAATATACTTAGAACTAAATTATTATTTTATAATATTAGTCTATACTAAAATCTTTCAAATAACAATTTATTATAAAATAAGCTTTATACTTATTATATAATAGTGGATTTATAAGAGACTGAACAGAAGATACCGATATTATTCCTAATTGATATAGTTATTATTATTAATATTATATCTTTGAAATATATGATATTATTAATACTAGCTGTTATTATTTCTAGTATGGTATAGTATCATATGCTGTTTTGTACTAAAATCTATTCACTAGATATTATCTTTATTATTATTAGCTACATTCATACTTTTGCTGAATATATAGTTAGTGGTACCCATACTATTAATATTATTGATGGTATCTGTGCTATTGATGTTATTGGTGGTAACTATACTATTGATAATACTTGTTGCTATTGATGGTTATTATTGCCATTTGTACTGGATTTTATACTAGTTATTGTCCCATTTAATTGGTATTAGCTATATGTTAGTATAATTGTCAGTTATTGCTAGATATAACTAAGTTATTAATACCAAATATTGATGTTGCTTGGTATAGTTATCAAGTTAGATAAATTGATAGTAGAACTGCTCTAGAATAGGTAGTAAAATAGTTGCTATTTTGCATAAATGTTATTATATTATAAATGTACCATTTTTAGCATAGTTTATATAGCTGCTACTATAGTTCTCTTTCTATATCATTGTCATTCTCTTTACAGTATTCTTACTCACAGTATCCATATATCCTATAATAATTATAGTTACCTTCAAATGATTGATTATATAGTCTACACTAGGCTTAGATTTATTGATATTATATATTATTATTATTATCTGTGCTTTGAACCTTATTGGTATTTGTCTCATTTATACTTTTGTCCTTGTTGTTTATCCTGGCTTCATTTGTCACATCTGTGCTTTCAATCTTAGATTTGGATTGATCCCTATTGATCTTGTTACTGGTCTCATATATACTGGCTTCATTGGTCTTATTGATCTTTTCTGATCTCAGTCTTATTGGTCTTTTCTGTGGTCTCATCCATACTTTGGACCTTTTGGTGACATTTCTTGCCTTGTTTATAATTACCTTATTCAGACTTTTTGGTCTCTTCCTGATCTCATCAGTCTTGATAACCTTTTCTGTGACTTTGTTGGCTAATTTATCTCATTGCTAGTTATATTATATATCTCAATGCTGGTTATATCACTGATCTCATTTGCCATATCCACCATATGAGCTGTAGAAGGCTTTTTTATTACTATAATCACTATCTTTAATATTCAAAAGAGTGTCTCTGCCACCAGAGAGGACTTTGTACCTCAACTATTTAGGAGGGCTTCATAATTGCCTAGAAAACCTGAGTGGGTATCTTTGTTATAATCACCTTCTGCCACCTAAGAGGACTTTGTTATTGTCTCTGCTAAACTTCACTATTATTACTATCTGGCAGTCCTCTTTATTATCTGAGCTGGTAATAACTATATTTATCATCTTAAATCTATCTGAGATTATCTTTTTGACTGTACTTATAGTAAGAAATATATTTCCCATTACAGTGGCTATTGTAGAAATACCTATCTTAGCATTCTGGCTTATATCAATATTTTTTAGAATAGTATATAAACTAGAGATATTTTAGCTGCTAACTGGGACTCACTAATAACCAGACTATATAGCCACTCAGTTGCTAGCAGAGCTCATAACCTTTGTTATATAAGAGTAAATTCATAAGAGACTGAATAGAAGAAGTAATTTATTCATAATATAAATCATATGTTTTTAGGTACTATAAATAATAACCTATAAATAATGTAAATTGAATTAGTGTAAAGTCATTTGGATATATATCAACTTATAATTTCAATAATACTATTCTATATTTCTATAGTCTGTGGATTGATTGAAAGAGATACTATATTTCATGTTCTATTCTTAACAAGAAAATTATATTCTTTATCTTATTATTAGAAGAGGTTATTACTTCATTATATATATTTGGCTTACTAGAAGTATTATATATATATAATTCTATATTTCAGCATAACTCACATGATCTTTACTATATTACTGTCTAGTACTCATTAGTATATCTTAATAATTTTTTAAATTGAAATAAGTCTTATTTCTGAGCTTATACCTTGGCTTTTTTTTTTTGGCTATTTTTTTTTTATTTATAGTTATGAAAAT
>RBNI01002728.1:0-17701 GCA_003990745.1 Jimgerdemannia flammicorona | reverse complement strand
CAAGTTGTTATAAGCAAGTTCTTATTGGAGTGCCTTCCCAAGGTCTTATAGTCCTCAAACTTCTTATCTTTAACTGTCTTGTTATCTCTTAGATTGCTTGCAAGGAAGTGTGTGTATTGCACTGAAAGGAACTGACTTTATTTCAGAGGAAATAAGATGGGTATTTATACAAAATATAATTCAATGGTTGCTAAGATATAAAGCTAAATATAAATTCCAATAACTAAAACTACCAAGTTCCAGAGCTGGTATTATTTGGTATCACATCAAAATGCCGGTGCTGGAACAATTTCGCATCACCTCAGAATACCGGTGCTGGCATTATTCAGTGTTACATGAGAATACCGGTGCTGGCATTATTCAGTATAACAAAGAACTTAGAGCAGAAAGTTCAGGACCATGGGGGCTTCATCATCATCATTATCATCATTATCATCATCATCACTAAAGGAGATGAGATCTGCGAATTCGTCATGCAGGTCACGCGTTTCGCGTACTTCGCGTGCTTCGGGTATGTCGTGCGGGATGACGTCATCGATGACGTCATCATGTTCGGCAGTGGCGGGAAAATTGGGAACAAGATCTGGAGCTTTCCAGTCTATGAGGTTCTCTTCTACAAAATAGGGGACAAATGTGGGGTCTTGAGGGGATCTAACCCGGATACTTGGGCCTTGAAATACTGAGATCAATCCTTGCAGGAATTGATCTGGGTTGTCCTGGAGGATAGGGTGCCAGAAGTCTTCTACTTCTTCGCTGTTGAGGGTGATAGTGGACTGGGCTTCTGTAGCCACCCTGGCTTCTAGTGCATTGATACGGCGGGATGACAGGTCTCTGAAATCTGAGACTCTAACATACTCCAAGTTGGGGATCGACCATGGTGCATGTCTGAAGATCTGATGGATCTTCTTAGCTGTCCTTGTTTCATGTATATCCATGGGAGTGGCATCTCGTAGCTCCTGGGTGCTGGACTGTGGGAACTCCCGGCAGAGGAGGTTTCCTATTTTGTACTCCTGCCACATTTGGAGACATTTGGTAGCAATGGTGATCCTTGTTTCCATTTCACAGCGGTAGAGGATGAAGTGATAAGGGTCTGCAGTGCCCAGGTAGACACTAGGAGTCCTTGTTGAGCGGGTCCTCATGGCTCTTCTGATGTCTTGGAACATCCTTTCTTCAACCGAGGTACCTTGGTGGTTCCTTGACCTTGAGGTTTGGCGGGCAGCAGGCATTTCGTTTGTGGTAAGTCTTTGAGCTATTTTTGGGATTGGTAGTTCTTGTTGGTTGCTGCTACTGTGGTTCCTTGATCCTTCTTTTATATTCTTCAGGATGCTTGTGCTGTGGTCACAATGACTTACAGTTGGTCATCATTGCTCATCTCATATGCTGTATAATCTTCTCGTGCTCCGATCTGGTGGCTTGCGAGGAAAGGCTGTCTCCTGTGCTGATGTCATCATTCTGGGGTCACCGTTACACCAAATATAAATATAATTATACTCTATATTTTATTTAATAAAGCAGCATCTGGACTTTATATAATATGAATTTTATTTGTTTTAGATAATTTTTTTACAAAATTTATAGTATATAAAGTGATATTAATCATTGGAAAGATTTTGTTTCTGACCCATTTCTATCTCAAAAATCACTATTTACTAGTACTTAATATACCCTTCTTGGGATTTAAATATAGCTATAACACATCTTGGCATACTTTTAATTAACCTAGTATAAATATTGTTTAAAATTGCCTTCCTTTCTATTTCTACTCACTCCCAAAGTTCATTTATATTTATCAGAGATTTCTTATATATATATATTGAGTATTCATTTAAAATATTACTATAAATGTTCAATTGGATTTAGATCTAAGGATTATGCTAGCTAGTCTAGTAAAGAAATTGCATGATCAGAAAACTATTTGTATGTTTTTTTGATATATACTTCAAATCATTATCCTGCTGAAATATTATCTCATTGTTTATATTAAAATATTCAATTAATTGCTATTGTCAAGAATACTTCAATAGAGATCTACATCCATTTGTTCATTGATCTTATGCATATATCTCACTCTCTGATGTATCATATATTTCCAAACTATAACTAATCTACTACTGAACTTTATCATTAGAGTTATGTACTATTCCTTAAGTAGTATACCTTTGGTTTTCCATACTCATTGTCTTCTATCTAATCTAATATGATTGATTTTTGTCTCATTAGAAAAGATTATACATTTCCAATCATCTATCATTTAATTCTTATACTTAATTGTAAAGTCATATCAGGTCTTGATATGTTGAGGTAGCAATCTTGACTTCTTTTACTTGACAATTACTTTCATCTCAGTTCTTTTCAATATTCAGTAGATAGTTTTAGTACTTACACCTAGTTTGCTATCACCTAGTATTGCTTTTATAATATCCATAATTATATCTACTTTATCAGTTATTACTTATTAAACTATCTATAACTTATCATAAGCTATAAAAGTATGCAATTGACCTTCTTTGGAAGGCAAAATATCAGAGCAGAATTCTTGTTTTATATGGCTTACAGTTACTATACTGATGTCTGTTTGTTTCACAACTTTATACTCAGATATACCAGAGTTGAGCAAGTAAATGATATAGTTATGAGTGTTATTCAAAATCTTCTTCATTATATTAAAAATGAGATAAATTCAAAAAAAGAAATACTATTGGGGTATAGAGGGAGTTAAAAAGAATATAGAGGTATTATTTTATACATTATGCAATTTTTTGAGAGGTATAATAATGTAAAATATATTCAGATAATAGTTAGAAACAAAACCTTTCTAATAATCAATATTACTTTATATACTATAAATTTTGTAAAAAAATTATCTGAAATAAATAAAATTTATATTATATTAAGCCTAGATGCTACTTTATTATTGAAGTATAATTATATTCATATTTGAGCTATAATATCTTTTTTTTTTAAAAAAAAAATAAAAAAATATTGAAAAGGTTTTATCTCTTACTGTAGTAAAGAAAAGATGATAAATAGATCAAAGATAGTAAACAATAAAGGGAAGACAGCAAAGAAGATCTCAGTAAAGGTGGCAAATGAGTTAAAGATGGTGAATGAGTTAAAGATAGTAAAGAAAAGATAGTGAATAAGTTAAAAATAGTGAATAAAAGTGGTAAATAAGTTAAAGATGGTAAATGAGTTAAAGACAATAAAAAGAAGATAGCAAATAGATCAAAGATGGAAAATGGCAAAGGAAAGACAGCAAAGGAGATCTTAGTGAAGAATGAGTTAAAGATGGCAAAAGAAAGATAGTAAATAAAATAAAGATAAAGAAAAGATAGCAAAAGAAGTCTCAGTAAAGACAAAGATATTGATGGAGAATTTCAGCAAAAATGTAATATAGGCAAAGATCAATAAAGAGAATTAGATATTGGATATTGGTAATGAGGATGTTGGTGATGGATGATGGAATCTTGACAGAGCTAAGAGAGGTCCACACTCCTTTCTCTACTATCTTACTGGTCACAATGGTTTGGTAGGCAACCTTCCAAGTCTACTTTCCACAATTATTACCCTCTTTACCTCAGGTTAGTTTACTGTACCTATTGCAGAGCAGTGAGAGGGAGGCAATAGTAACAAGGTGCCCTTTTATCAGTATCAGATCAGTGTCTTCTTCACTTTTTCATAGTTTCTAGTGCCTTTAGCTGTGTCTGGAGTGTATCCATTTTGGTGCAGCACCTTCTTCCTTTTGCTATCACCAACAAGATGCTGTCTTGATATATCTCAGACTACATAGGAAGTCAGCTGACCTTGGACATCAAGTGCTCAGTGTAGGTTACCTGCAGGTCCTTGGTACCTGTGGTGGGGCCCTCTGGCTTTGGCGAGCTTCCTGGCAAGTGCAGTTCTGATATAGGTGACTGCTTTTTGGGTGTTGTTGAGATGGGAGAGGAGATGGCCATTACAGATAGGAGGAAGGGCAATAACGGTGGACCAGTAGAGTGCCAGGCTGGGGGTGGTCATCAGGGCTGGGGTGAGTACTGCTTCAGTGGGACCTTTTGATTGGTATGACATAGTTAGGTGGTAGGTATCACTCTCAGCTTCTTTTAGCAATTTGGCAGGTTGGACCCCAGTCATCAGGGGGGATTGGGGGGCCTGAGGCTATCCATTTTAGATGTCTTGGCTGCACTCAACTAGAACTAAGAGCTGACATGACAATGTGATCAAGACCTGTAGACTTGAGTAGTAGAGTATTGGGGGTCTCCTCCTGTCTTATGTGTAAGTCCTTTACTCACCTCAACTGAGAGAACCAGGCCCTACCCACCATGTTGTACTTTGATAAGGGTTTTTCTTTGCCTGTCATTCTCTTTGGAGTGGCAGGGGCTATTTTATTCAGCTCAGGCATGATCTTATACATATGTTGGGTTCTTGGGCATACACTTTCGGTCATTGGCATATAGCTGGGTTTCCCCTAGTGGTAGAGAGAGCATAGTATGCAGAATGAAGTATAGGCCAACATAGGCCCTGCTGTGCCTGGTATAGTCAAGCTGTGCCTAGTATGATCAAGCTGCTGAATAATAGCTAGCCTAGATTAATGGAGGAGCAGTGTTTGATGGGTGGTGGGGGAGGGTTTTGACCTATATAGTCTAGGTTCTCTTCCAATAAAAATCCACAGGACATTGAGTCCATTAAAAAAAAAAAAAAAAAAAAAAAAAAAAAAAAAAAAAAAAAAAAAAAAAAAAAAAAAAGAGCTAAGAGAGGTCATTAAAAAATCACTATGTGACTGCTCTTTTCGAAATTGAGAAAATTTAAGGTTTATGTCGGGACTAGATATCTGGTACTGTACACTTGTCCTAGAAGCCTATGAAGGTAAACTAGATAAACAACGTCATATCATGTGTAAGTTCTTTGAGAAAGGTACTGCATATAAGTCCTTTACTCACCTGCTTTGAATCTACTTTGCTCTCTATTGGTTGGTTGGGGGGTTTTTTCTTTTCTTTTGAGGTTTGGGGGGCTATTCTTTATTTAGTCCCAGTACTGCTAGATCCAATGCATAGGTGTGCTCTTGCATGTAAATGATGATCCAGCCCTAGTGAGCAAACAAGTCTAGTCTATGTCATGGGGGTCAATGTAGCCGGTGTTCGACAGGTATAGCTGGAGCAGTGGGACTGCTGGACAGTTTAGTAGCCTAGGTTAATGGGGGGATATTGTTTGATGGGTGGTGGGGGAGGGTTTTGGCCTATATAGTCTAGGTTTCCTTCCAATAAAAATCCGTGGGACTATGAGTCCGTTAAAAAAAAAAAAAAAAAAAAAAAAAGAATATGTTAGTTATCAAAGTAATATGGATCAATTTGTTGCAGTATATTCAGATGTTGATGCAGATGGACAAAGAATTATAAAAAGATAATAGATAAATTAAAAGAACATAACAGTTATAATAAGCAAGTATGATTGAGTGAGGATTAAACAAATATATAATATATATATATATATATATCACTCTTATTAATATTATTTCAATTTTATCTCATAATAGATAAGGATAAATACTGAAATTAATATGACTGTTGATGCATGAGTTCAACAAGATGAGGTTGAAGATCATATAGACATACTTGGCATTTCAGCTGAAGAAGCTATTGATGATTCTGAAATAATTCAAATCAAAAAATTTCCAGCTCTTATTGATACTGCTCAAGGTAATCTTGATGATGATGATTATGAAGAACCCTCTATAGTAGATTATATCTCTCTTGTATAAAAGCAAGAGGTTCACAATATTAATATAGTTATAGTAAAAAACTATAATCAGTAAGTAATTATTTCTAATATATATTGATATATATATATATCAGACTTCTTATTTATTATTATTATTATATATTTTAGAATTATTAAAGCCTATATTATTTTTCATCAAAAATGTAATTCTAAGTTTAATCTCACCTTTTTGATAGAAGATATTCCAGGCTATATTTGTATATATATTTATAAAAAATGTAATTTTGAGGATCAAAAGAATACTGATGAAAAGGTTGTTAGATGTAAAGGCAAATCTGTAAGTATTTAAATATATGTAATTTATTGATATGTCCAACAAATAAAAAATACTGATATCTTCTTTATATATATATAGTATTCTCTTACTATGGTAATTCAATTAGAAATTAGCAAATATTACTATAATGTATACAACTGTAGTGACTAATGATAAAATTTCAGCTATGCAGAGAAGAAATGGATAGATAATCCATCATTATCTACCAAAGTCAGCAGATATATGCAGAGTTTATACAAGTGCAAGGTACAAGTAGGTGATAGTACTGAATCTGTTCAAGCATTGACAAGTGATAATATGAAAGCTCTTCATATACTTTGTCAAACAAAAGGTATAATTGGAGTAAGATAATATATATCAAATATATATATTATTATTAACATATTATAGTATATTTATTTATTTGCATTTCTTTGTCTTTTACATAGAGATGAAGCTTTACAGATATAATAGAGGTATATTGAATATATACCAGATAGAATACAAATTATCTTAATATTAGATTTCTGTAAAACCTATCAAGTTAGTGGTAAGTTTCACTTAATAACTTTAATTTTGATAACTCTATTTTATTTGAACTAATAATCTCTATTATCTAAAGCAATACAACTATTTCATTTACAGTATAATAATTATATGAAGTACATATATTCAGTTTGTACCTATTTGAACTAGAAAGTCTACTATAGTAATTTGCTAGATATACTTTTTACCAAAGTTTATAAGTATGATTGCATTCACATATATGATTCTTTGCTTTATCCAATATTCAAGAGCTAGTTTGAGAGTGATTTATATAATGTAGGTTATGCAAAGTGGTACTTTTATAGTACTTACTCTTTTCAAAGTGGTAGATACCAGTACTAGTATCATTATGCAAGTCTGAAATAGGATATTTGACAGGGGTAAATGGAGTATTGAGTTTGATAGTTTGACTATTATATAGTATATAGTTGATACAAATGATGTCTATCAATGAAAGATAATTAGATAAAATAAAAAAGAGGTAAATATATAGTGGTAATTCAATACATATCTTGCTATATTTTGCAATCATTACTTTCAAGTCAAACCTCATATATTCAGATATCTTCTTGAGAATATCTTCTCATTCCTACTTATTTAGTCACATATTAACAACAATTATATATTTGAGAAGCTCAAGCTTGGTCATTCTCTCCTAATCAGAATATACATCTTTGAATTTGATTTTGCATTCCTCAAGAAGTTTGGTATAGTGGATCATGGAGGGCATATCTTGAGCTTAATTAGATATTATATTGTTAGATAGTAGATATGGGTGGGTGGGTGGATTGAGTGGATTTTAACAGTTTGGCTTATACATTACAGTAGTGAGTAATGAGTATGAGTATGAGTGATGAGCATGAGCACAAGTGATGAGTGTGAGCATGAGCATGAGCAATGAGCATGAGTAATAAGTATGAGTGTAAGTATAAGTAATGAGCATAAGTATGAGTGATGAGCATGAGTATGATATGGTGATAATTGTGTGAGCATAAGTGAGTATAAGGATAGAAAAGTAGAGAGAGTGAGAGGAGTACTTTTATATCAATAAGCAGACATGTACTGCTTATCAACATATGCTCACTATACATGCACTGAGCTTACTATATATGCTTGCCATATATGCTCACTATACATGTGCTGAGCTTACTTATATGCTATACTGAGCTTACTATATATGCTCACTATATATATACTGAGTTTACTATATATACTTACTATATATATATATATATACTGAGCTTGCTGGTGTTACTTATCATATACTGGCCATAATGTGAGTAATTCAATAATATATATATTGAACCAGATATATGCTACTTATTAATCTATAATAAGATCAATACAATATATATGTGTTGAGCCTCTTGATGGGTCTCAAGCTTCTTGAATTATTACTTGGGGCTAAATTATGTAGCTATGATCAGAAATCAGTACATTTCAATCTTTTAAGCTAATATTTATATATATTTTTACTGAATTCTATAGATTTCTCTACAATATGAACTCATGAAGACATTATAATATTTTTAGTAATGAATAGTACAATTACTATATAACTATACTAAAATTTATTACTCTTTGTACTTTGTTCTTTATTTATATGAAATTGGTATACCTCAACCTTTTAAGCTATAGTTATATAATATTTATATGTATTTTGCTGAATTCTGCAGATTTCTTCATATAATGAACTTATGAAGATATTATAATATAAATATATAACTGGATTTCATACATTTTTTTTCTTTTTATTAGTAAATAATATAATTACTATATGACTACTATTGATTTTCACTAAAATTTCTTATCTTTTATAAAAGATATTATTATAATGTAATTTTTTCATAAATCTGTATCAAACTATTAATATAGGTATTGCCTCAGGAACTTGAGAATATGCTCAATGTATTTATTTTCATTAATATGGATTTTTAGTTATAAAAATAATAATTGAAGTCAGTATACCTTAGTTGTATACCTTGGTAGAAATAATTCTGTATGACTCTTATTGAGGTATGCTTAACCTGCTTGGATGTGGCTTTTTCTTAGTACCTCAAGGCTGACAAAACCTGCTCATTTTTATTGAGGTTTTATATTTTTCTGCATTTTTTCCAAGTGGGGTTTTGCATTTTTTTCATATAGAAGTGACTATTTTTTCTTATTGGCAAATTTGCTTATCTGATCTAATTAGCTAGCTGCAGTCAGCTTATTGACCCCTGGTTCACATTCAGCCTATACAAAATTTTGACTTAGGACTATATACCTCACTGTAAGTTAATTTTAAATTACTAAAAAAAAATGATATTTATTTTTTATTAAAATTTAGATTTTATATATAATTTTATAATAAATATTAAGTTAAAATAAAAAACAAAAAATAAAAAATAAATTTGAAAAATTTTTACTACTAAATTTGACTATAAAATACTTATAAAATAAGATATATATATATTATTTTTATAAAAATCTAACTCTATTTATAACAATTATACTATTATAATAATAATAATTAAAATCTTAATATAACTTAGAGAATAAAATTATAAAGTTAGATTTTATAATATATTCATTTAATATAAAGAGTATTAGTATATATCAATACTACTATATAAAATAGTATAAATTAATAGAGAATATATATAAATAAAAATAAAGTTTAGATCTTAATATTTTTATTATTTTATAATATATATAAATAAAAATAAAGTTTAGATCTTAATATTTTTATTATTTTATAATATATATTTAATAGATATATTTAATATCTATATTAAAGTAAACATATTTGAGATAATAATACTTAACTAATTAATATTTATAAACTATATTTAGCTCTTATACTAATCTTACATATATGTTACAATTTATATAAGTTTCTGATATTATGCTCTTTTCTTAACTATTATATCAATTATAAGATATTGGCAAGTAATCTTTTAAGTCTTCTTTCTATATCTTATATTTTCTTTATCTTAGGTTAGTTTACTATATCTATTGTAGAGTAGTGGAAGAGAGATAATAGTGATAAATTACTCTTTTATTGATATCAGATTAGTGCTTTCTTTAATTTTTTATAGTTTTTAATACCTCTGTCTATATCTAGAGTATATCTATTTTAGTATAATATCTTTTTTATTTTACTATTATTAATAAGATATTATTTTAGTATTACTTTCACTACTACTATACTAGTTATAAGATTTTGGTAGATAATCTTCTAAGTCTTCTTTTCTCTACTTTTACCTTCTCTATCTCAGATTAGTTTGCTATACCTACAAAGATATAGTGAGAGTATCTTCCTCTAGTAATATTCAGATTACACAACCTTCTAATAATACTTACAACATTGTTTTTGGAGAGAAGATACTAGTAATATGACAAGCAATGAGTATTCTAAGATATATACTAGGCAGAGGAGCCCAAGTGTATTTGACTGACAATATATGAGAAGGGGTTCTGGCTTAGGGGAAAGTATGAGAGGCTTGCTGATAGGAGGACATAGAAGAGGAGAGAGCAGTGTTGGAGGACAGAGAAGTGGAAGGGCAAGCTTCACAAATAAGATAAAGGAGAGGCAGCCAGTGATGAGACTGGAGGGTTGGCTGAGGAGAGGTAAGAAGATGATAAAGAATACAGAGCAGCAGCTACAGAGGGGAGTCCCCCTGAAGGACTAGAGTAGTAGGGCTGGCAGTATAGCAGCTGAGGGAGTGACTGCTGATGGGAGCATAATAGACAATCTGGAAAAAAAATCTAAATAGAACTGCTGATAGTAGACTGAGTTGTGGGAAGAGTATAAGGTCCAGTGACCTGGCTGATAGTATAATAGACCTGGCAGTAGCCCTGTTACTCAAGAAGTCGATCTCAGAGTTTGTGGTTACCTTATACTTCCAGAGCTTAGTAGTGATGGCAAAAATGATTCTAGGGCTGATCACAAAGTAGATGGAGGGTGTAGTATCTGTTAAGTTCTTAAGGGGTCTAGAAGGGGTAGAGGTGAGCTTTGAGGAGGCTGGGCTATTGGAAGATGTGCTGAGGGCTAGGTTGATGGTGGGAGATGGGATTCCAGAGTAGTATAGCTTCTGGTGAAAGGGGTCTCTATGATGACTGCTGTAGAGATGAGGAGGAGAGTTGAGGAAGTCATGGCTGAGTATGGAGAGGTGGTCAATGTAGGGTTCAGGGTCTGAGATTAGACCTCCTTCTGGACAGGGAATGTTGATGTCCAGATTCAGTTGGCAGAGAGAGAGGCTACTGAGAAGACTCATGATTGGCCTTCAGTGATAATGTAGAGAGTCTTCATATATAAGGTAATGAGGGTGAAGAGAAGTGAGGAGGAGGAAGAGGACCTGTTGGAGGTACTGGAGGAGCTGAGTGGTATAGTAGAGCAGAGAGTAAAGGCTTGGAAGACATATGTGGAGGTGATATACTTGGAGATTATTGATGGGAAGTATGTTTACATTGATAAGATAATGTGGGAGAGATCTCAAGGATGTAAGTAGTAGAGAGAGTTGTTGGTGAAACTAGAGAGAGAGATAAAGAGGGCTGCTGGTAGTAGTGAGAATACTGGAGGAGCTAAAGTAAGTATCTGGGCCAGTGGAAGTAGAGAGATTGTAGAGGTGGGTCCAGAGGAGACCAAGAAGGCACTGAGTAAGGATCTGTATGAGGATGGTATATTTGAAGTCTGAGAGGATACTTCTCCTCCTCTTATCAGAAGGGGACCAGCTATAAGAGGCCAGATAGTGAAGGATGTATCAATGTGTAGTGCCCAGTGAGTATACTTTAGAGTTCCTGTAGTGGCAAAGGGGGGACAGGTAGTGGCAGCTGGCAAGGAGAAACTGGTGGATATTTCAGAAGAAGAGTGGAATGAGACTGTAAGTACAGGGGTAGATATGTCAATGCTGGATAGAGGAAGGCCAGCAACTCCAGGGAGAAAGGAGGTAGGAAACCTACTATGGATGTGTCAGATGATAAACAACTTTGTGGCTAAGGAGTTGGGAGAAGTGGACCTAAGAGTGATGAGTGATGAGTATTGAACCTAGATCCTATATAATGATAGAGTAGTGAAGGTACTGAAGGCAGAGGTACTTGCAGTTTTCCTGAAGGAGGAAGGATATGAGATTGATAAGGAGAAAGAGGCTGAGCTGGCAGTAGTGGCTGGTGAGTGGGCAATCTTCTGTTGGGTGGAGCATGCTCTGGCAGGAGGCCTATCTGGAGTATTGTGAGAATTTTAAGGAAAAGGAGAATAGAGAACTAAATGGACTTCAGGGAGGATTGGAGACAAGGAGAGTTAAAGAGGAGGAGGTGACTATAGAATGCAATTTAGACTTGGTACAGAAAAGGATAGATGTAGAGTTGTAGAGGGTATAAGCATCTCTCTCCGGTACCTCTCAGGTTACACAACATTCAGAAAGCAACTACAACATTGTTTTGGAGAAAAAGAGACTAGCAACATAGTGACCAACAGGCAATCTGAGATTATACTAGGCAGGGCAGCCCAAGCATGTTTGACTGGCAGCAAGTGGGGAGAGGCCCTGGCCTGGGGGGAGGTATGAGGGGGCTGCTGGCAGGTGGGCATGAAAGGAGAGGAGGCAGTAGTAGAGGACAGGGATCTGGGAGGGCAAGCTTTGCTGAGACGGTGAAGGGGAGGAGGCAGGCGTCGGGGCTGGAGGGTTGGTTAAAGAAAGGCAAGAAAACGGAGAAGGCAACTGTATATGGGGGAGTGGCCCTTGGCAGAGGGGGCAGTGGGACTGGAGGTGTAGTGACTGGGGGGGGTGTGATGGCTGATGGAGACAGGACTGCTGATCTGGAAAAAAATCCAGATGTGACTATAGATGGTGCAGCTGAGCAACTGGGGCTTGGGAGACAAGGGGATTTGGCAGATGGTGTGATGGGCCTGGCAGTGGCACTATTACTCAAGAAATCAATTTCAGCATTCGTGGTGACACTATACTTCCGGGGCCTAGTGGTGATGGCAAAAATGGTTTTGGGGCTGATTGCTAAGCAGGTGGCTGGAGTGGCATCTGTAAAGTTTTTGAAGAGACTGGAGGGAGTAGAGGTGGGCTTTGAGGAGGCTGAGCCATTGGAGAAAGCATTGAAGGTTGGATTGGTAGTTGGGGAGGTGTGTGTACCAATGGCTCAATGTCTGAAATGGGACCCCAGAGTGGTCCAACTGTTGGTGAAAGGGGTGCCCACAGTGACAGCAATGGAGACAAGGAAGAGAGTTGAGGAGGTTATGGCAGAGTATAGAGAGGTGGTGGATATTGGATTTAGAGTCTGGGAGGGGACTTTGCTCAGGACGAGAGATGTGGATATGAGGATTCGGTTGGTAGAAAAGGAGGCAATTGGGAAGGCAAGGGACTGGCCTTCTGGTATGGTCTGGGGGGCGATCGTGTGCAAGGTGACGAGGATGAAGGGGAGTGAGGAGGAGGAAGAGGACCTATTGGAAGCACTGGAAGAGCTGAGTGGTGTAGTGGAATGGCAGGCAAAGGCTTGGAAGGCCTTTGAGGAGGCGATGCACTTGGAGGTAGTGGATGGAAAGCAGTTTTGAGTGAGTAAGATGCAGTGGGAATGAGATCAGGGACGTAAGAGGTAGAGGGAACTGCTGGCGAAGATGAAGGGAGGACCTCAGAAGGAGACAAGCAGGATGGTGGCCACAGGGGGGGCCAAAGTGAGTGTCTGGGCAGGCGAGGGAGGTGAGAGTGCTGGGAAGGGGACTGATGAGAATAGGGAGACAACTGGCAAGGACCCATATGCTGATGGTATGCTGGAGGTTTGGGATGAGATATGGGAGAATTCTCCAACCCCTACTCCTCTTATCAGGCAGGGCCCAGCTTTCCGAAACAGGGTGGAGGAGGATGTGCCAATGCGGGGGGCCCAGAGAGTGCAATTTGGAGTTCCGGAGGCAGTGAACGGGAGACAAGTGGTAGCAGTTGGTGAGGAGGAACTGGTGGATGTCCCAGAGGAGTGGGATGAGGCTGCAAGTGCTGGGGCTGACACTACAATGCTGGATAGTGGGAGGCCGGTGACCCCTGGAGGAAAGGAGGTGGGGAACCTACTTTGGATATGCAGGATGATGAACAATCTGGTGGCCAAGGAGCTCGGTGAGGTGGATCTGAGGGTGATGAGCGACGAGCATTGGGTGAGGATTCTGCAGGGGGAAGGGGTGGTGATGGTATTGAAGATGGAGATCCTGACAGTATATCTGGAGGAGGAGGGCTATGAGGTAGATAAGGAGCAAGAGGCAGAGATGGCAGGAGTTACAGGAGAGAGGGCTGAATACTGCTGGACCAAGCATTATGGACTGCAGCTCTGGCAGGAAGCCTGCCTGGAGTACCATGAGGAATTTGAGGAGAAGGCAGATGGGGAGATGAATGAACTGTTGGCGGGACTGGAGGCTCAGAGGGCTGAAGAGGAGGAGGTGACTATGAAACATAATCTGGATTTGGTACAGGAGGAGATGAACATGGAGCAGTAGAGGAAGCTTGTTAACATACCATTTTTTCACTATGAATAGTACAACCAACATTTTTTCTTTGAATGTGAATGGATTATGGGGCGCTTATCGACGTAAGAACATTTTTACTTGGCTGAAGGGATTGGAGGCCGATCTCTTCCTCTTACAGGATGTCAGGTGTGAGGATGACTTGGATAGACTGGAATGGACGAAGGAGTGGGGAGGCAAGGCAGTCTGGAAGGGTAAGGTTGGGATTCTGGTGTGGAGAGGCAGAGGGGAGATAAGAGATATGTGGAGCTGGGGGGATAGATTGGTCTGGGGAGAGTGGATATGCACAGGTTGGGAGCCAGTTACAGTGGGCTCCTATTACTGCTCCACGGTATGGGGTGAGCGTGTGAATTGGGTGAAGGGCCTACAGGAGAGTGGGATTCTTACAGAGGTTGGGATTGACATGCTCGGTGGGGACTTCAATATGGTCAGAGACATATTGAGGGACAGAACTGATGGAGGATGAGGAGCTGAGGGGTGGAGTGGAGGACTGGCAGTATGGGAGAAAGTGGAAAGACTGAGTGCTCTGGTGGATGCGGGTAGAGAATATTGGGGGGATAGGAGGGTGTACATGCACTGGGCCAGAGGCCTGGGGATGAGGATTGATTGGATTCTGACAGCCAGCTGCTGGGGCTTGGATGTTTGGAAGTCGCTGGAGGTGGAATAGTGTCCTTGGTCAGATCATTGGGAGCTTTTAGGGCAGGGATATTTTGGGGGGAGTGGGGATGGGCCTGGACATTGGCGCCTTAATTCCTCCCTACTAGATGATGAGATCCAGTGGGATGAGTGGGCTGAAGACATTTGACTGCAAGTGGAGTGCTGGAGGCAGGAGGGTGCCCCAGTTGGCATTCAGTGGATGAGGATGAAGGAGATGGCCAGGACCTTCTGGAGTGAGGCTGGTAAGGAGGCTGGGAGACAGAGGAGGTGGTGGATGCAGTGGGCTTCTTGTAGACTGACTAGACTCTTGGAGGACTGGGCGAGATGGGTGACATTGGAGGGAGAGGAGGACTGGAGAGTGATAAGGGCAAGAATAGAGGTGGTTGAACTACAACAGGTGCTGTGGAATGAGGAAGAGGCGAGGGTTCAGGGTCTGGCGGTGTGGCTTCATTGGCAGGGGTTGGAGGAAGGGGAGCAGCCCTCAAAGTTTCTCATGAGAGCTCTTCAGGCGAGAAGGGTACAACAAAGGTGGGAGAGAGTACTAAATGCTGATGGTATATTGGTGCATGGGGTACAAGACATTCTTGGATCATTAAAGGAGTATTGGAGTGGATTGTGGAGTGAGGAGGAGGGTGGGGCAGATACTGAGGACATTGACTGAGTGTTGGAGGATTGGCACCCTACACAAGCAATTGGGCTGGGGGACTTAGTAATGCCAGTGCAAGAGGAGGAGATCTGCCAGGTTCTTGCCACGACAACCTTGGGTATGGTGCCTGGGGAGGATGGGCTGCTCTGGGACTTCTGGAAAAAGATGGTGGGAGTCCCAGGAGTGCTGGGAGAGATGATGGCACTGTGTGATTGGATTATACAAATGGAGAGATGGGTGGGAGAACAGGATCTGGGGCTGGTAACATTGCTTTATAAGAACAAAGGAAGGTGAGAGAACTGGAAGAACTGGAGGCCAATTATGCTACTAGATATGGACAGGAAGTTGGTTACCAAGGTGGTGGTCGCAAGGTTGCAAAAGGTGGCCCAGCAAGTCCTGGGTGATGAGCAGAGGGGATTTGTGGGGGGCTGGCTCATCAGGGATGGCACCATGTGGGTTCACAGAGTTATTGAAGGAGCACAAGCCAGTGGATTGGATGGACATCTGGTCTTTCTGGACCAGGAGAAGGCTTATGACCAAGTGCGCCAGGTCTGGCTGGCAAAAGTTTTGGATAGGATTGGAGTCTTACAACAGTTCCGGACAGCCATGGTCAGCCTACTGGAAAGAAGTAGGGCTGCACTCTTATATAATGGACACAGAGGGGTAGTGTTTTCCCTGGGTAGAGGGGTGCCTCAGGGGGACCCACTGTCCCCCATTTTGTATGCTCTTTCTCTGGAGCCCTTCATGGACAGAATTAGGCAGAAGATAGTGAGGCTCTCTATCTTTGGCATTGAGTGGAAAGTAGGGGCCTTTGCAGATGACATGGTGGTCAGCCTGGGATCAATCACAGATATTAAGAAGCTCAAGGAAACAGTAGAGTGGTATGAGGTGAACTCCGGGGCTAGGCTCAATTGGCATAAGTGTGAGACATTGGTGTTAGGCAATGGTCTGGTGGGAGGGGAGATTATTGGTACCATTGTTCCTACTGGTGAGGCAGTTTGGTACTTGGGTATTTATCTATCAGTATATGGGTCAGTGCTGCCCCGACATTGGTGGGAGCAGAGGGTTGGCATCTGGGAGGAGGCTCTGCAGAGTTGGGGGGGCCACCAATTGTCCCTGGCAGGATGAGTTTTGATTCTGAATGTCTATTGGCTGCCGAAGGTATGGTATCTGGCTTATCATTTGGACTTCCCAGTCTGGGTAGTAAAGAGATTGATGAAGCTGGCCAAGGGGTGGATCTGGGCTAGAAGGCAGAGTCAGATCAGCTGGGAGGTCTTATCCTTACTGGTAGCGAGTGGAGGACTGATGAGGCTGGTGGACTTCCCTAAGAGGCTGCACTGCTTGAGAGTGTGGTGGCTGAAGAGAGCAGTGGAGTTGAGAGGGGGTGGTTGGGTCCCCTTACTGCAGAAAGTCTGGGAGATGAGATCCTCTCTGAGGGGTTCAACTGGTAATCTCCTAGCACTTGTGGGCCTTCAGAACATTGGACAATTGCAATTTAAAGGCTTCTGGTGGGGAGTGGCAGAAGGGGCATGCCACATTGGAATTAGGTGGCAGGGAGATGAAGGAGAGGCAGTTTGGGACCCAGAGATGTGGCGATGGGACCATGTGCTACTGGGTGGCATTCCCCTAATTGAGTTTGACATTGGTGATGGGATCAAATGCCAGTGGGGACTAGGCCAGGACCTGTGGCCTAGCAGTTGGCAAGGAGTAGGAATCTGTGAAGAGTGGGACTGGTGTAGCATTTGGGTCTGGAGTGCTGAGGTGAGGAGGTGGCTACTGCCAAAGTACTGGGTGGTATGGTGGCGTGTGCTGAGGCGGAATGTCATGCTCAACTTCCACTCAGGTCACCTTATCAAGGGAGGTTACTTTAACTGTGAAGAGTGCTATAATGTAGGGCAGGAAGGGGGATATGTACAGATGTCTGAACATTGGCTAGGAGAGTGTGAGGTACTTAGTACCTTTTGGCAGAATATTGGGGAACATTTGGGGGGCATGGGTCGGAGAGTCAGAGCACAGGGGCGATGGGAGGATTTAAGGGATAGACTGGAGGGGGGGGTGGGGAAGAAATGGCTGACATTAGGCTGGGCATTGGCCATTTGGGTGGGGCTGGCCAGTCACTGGTTATATGTTTTTGAGGATGGGCAGAGGCTTGGCTCTGAGGTCAGGCTGCTGAGGTGGCATAGCCTTATGGAAGATACATACCCTGATGGGCTGGTGGCTTAGTTGGGGGTTGCAGGGGGATCAAAGGCGTCATTTGGTAGAGAAAATCTGTTGGCAGAGTGGGGGGAGGGTGGGTGTTGCAGGTGAGAAAGTGGTCTTTATTCATGTA
>RBNI01002727.1:0-17704 GCA_003990745.1 Jimgerdemannia flammicorona | reverse complement strand
ACTGCCCCCCCATTAACCTAGGCTAGCTATTGTCCAGCAGCTCGACCATGCCAGGCGCAGCAGGGCCTATGTTGGCCCGCACCTCATTCTGTGCACCATGCTCTCCCTACCACCAGGGAAACCCAACCATACACTAACGACTGAAAGCGCATGCCCGAGAACCCAACGTATGTATAAGGCCATGCCCGAGTCGAATAGAATAGCCCCTGCCACCCCAAAGAGAATGACAGGCAAAGAAAACCCCTCATCAAAGCACAACACAGTGGGTAGGGCCTGGTTCTCCCAGTCGAGGTGAGTAAAGGACTTATACGTGAGGTGGGAGGAGACCCCCAATACCCCACTACTCAAGCCTGCGGGCCTCGATCACGTTGCCGTATCAGCTCCCGGTTCCAGTTGAGTGCAGCCAAGACATCTAAAATGGGTAGCCTCGGGCCCCCCGACCCCTCCTGACGACTGGGGCCTCACCCTGCTACCCGCCAAAAGAAGCCGAGAGTATCACCTACCACCTAACCATACCGCACCAATCAAAAGGCCCCACCGAAGCAGCACCTGCCTCAGCCCCGACGACCGCCCCCAGCCTGGCACCCTACTGGTCCACCGTAATCGCCCTTCCTCCTATCTGTGATGGCCATCTCCCCTCCCATCCCGACTCCACCTGAAAAGCAGTCACCTACGTCAGCGTCATGCTCACCGGGAAGCTCGCCAAAGCTCAGAGGGCCCCACCACAGGCACCGAATAACCTGCAGGTAACCTACACTGGCACTTGATGCCCAAGGTCGGCCGACACTCTACGTAGCCCATGACACACCAGAGACGACACCTTGTTGATGACGGCAAAAGGAAGAAAGCGCCGCACCAAAACGGGTACACCCCAGACGCAGCCAGAGGTACCAGAAACCACGAAAAAGTGGAGAAGACACCGATCGGACACCGATAAAGGGGCAACACATCACTATTGCCTCCCTCCCACTGCCCTGCAACAGGTACAGCAAACCAACCCGAGGTAGAGGGGGTATAAGTTGTGGAAAAGGAACTTGGAAGGTTGCCTACCAAACCTTGTGACCGGTAAGATAGCGGAGAAAGGAGCCGAAATAATATATATTCATCATTCACCTAATCTTATCTATAATTTAAGCTGAAGCAGTATGTATAAGTCTATCATTCCCCTCATCTTATCAATCTAATCAAGTCAAGTCTAATTCTAAGAGTTCAATTCTCAATCAATTAATCCTCAACTTAGAAAATCTCAATCAATTCAATCTCTGATTATCAGATTAGATTGACTTAATTGATAGCAAGTCTGATTAGTAGTTATAATATTTATAATAAAACTATATATTGATAGAATTAGTACATTATAGATAATTAGAGATAACTATTAGCTTTAAGTTTTAAGTTCTGTAATAAAGTGCTAAGTTCTTTTTACTTATTATAGAGATATAGTTTAAGTATTATTTTTAAATTCTTATACTAGATATATATAGAGAGATACTATATTTGTCAGAACCTTTCTCTATTATCTTACTAGTTATAAGATTTGGTAAGTAATCTTAAGTCTCTTTTCTATAACTTATACTCTCTCTATCTTAGATTAGTTTACTATATCTATTATAGAGTAGTAGAGAAGAGACAATAGTGATAAGTTACCTCTTTATCAGTATTGGATTGATATTTTTTCTACTTTTTCATAATTTCTGATACATATCTCTGACTGTATTTAAAGTATACTAATTTTGATATAATACCTTCTTTTTTTTGTCATCATTAATAAGATATCATTATAATATATTACAGACTATATAGAAAGTTAGCTGATCTTGGGCATCAAGTACTAGTATATATTATTTATAAGTTATCAGTATCTGTAGTGAGGTCTTCTGAGCTTTAGCAAGCTTTCTAGTAAGTATAGTTCTGATATAGATAACTGTTTTTTAGATAAAGTTGAGTTGAGAGAAGAGATAGCTATCACAGATAGAAAGAAGATTGATAATGATAAATCAGTCAGATACTAGACTAGGGATAGTTATCAGAATTAGAGTAAGCATTATCTTGATAAGACCTTTTAGTTGACTAGCAGAGAGTAGAGTAGTATAGTGACTGATATTCTGACTATATCTAACTAAAACTAGGAGCTGATATAGTAATGTAATTGAGGTCTACAGACTTGAGAAGTGAAACCTTCCTCATTTGATAGTATCTGACTAAAACTGAGAGCTGACATAGTAATATAATTAAGGCCCACAGATTTGAGAAGTGAGATTGAGGTCTTTTTAGATCTTAGTTTATATATAAGTTTTTTTTGGAGATATCTTATATATAAGTTCTTTACTCACTCACTATAAATCTGTTCTGCTTCTTATTGGTTAGTTGAAGGGTTTTTATTTTACCTCTGGCTTTCATTTAGAGTTAGAGAGATTATATTGTTCAGTTCCAACATCATTAGATCTAATGTGTAGATATACTCCTATAATATTGATCTAATGATCCAGCTCTAGTAAACAGATAAGTCTTATCTATATAGTGAGAGTTGGTATATCTGATATATATAGCTGAAATGGTGAGACTGCAGGTTCTCTCTATAGCTTAAGAACAATAGAGGAGTAGCACTTAGAGAGAAGTAGGGGAGGGTTTTGGCCTATATAGTCTAGATTCTCTTCTAATAAAAATCTACAGGAACTTGATCCTATTAAAAAAAAAAAAAAAAAAAAAGCTACTATACTTGTATTCCAAGTTGATCAGGCTTAGAATTTGTTGTAAAAGAGAGGCACTTTATTGAAGTTGCATAGGTCGGGTATTTCACACATTACTGATGAATGACGTAAATCTGATGGAATGGCGTAAGTCACGTGTTGATATATCGAGTTGCCATCCCAACACTCCCGCTCAACGAGATATGTAAATCCAAAAAAGAAAAGAGAATGCAAACTAGAGTAAAAAGCAATGCAAAAAACTAGAACTGCATATAACCCAAAGAACTAGAAATCCTATATCTAAGGAATTTTCGCGGGTCGAAAAGTGTTCCGTAATACCCGAAATACCCACAAAATCCACTTACAGATGAGGGATGCGGTAAGAATGCAAGATGTAGATGTGAATAATGCAAGAATAACGCAAATGCGGTAAGGGAGGCTTTTTAGGGCCTGAAAATGTCCCGTGATGAACCGCTAAACTGGTGTATTGCTCGTAAGACCCATTCCGTTAACGCATAGCTCGAACTTTGGTTTTGGAAGGGCTTTTGTAAGTGAATCGGCGATCATGTACTCTGTAGGGATGCATTCCAAGTGTATAGCGCCATTTTCTACGCATTCGCGAATGAAATGATGCTATATATCGATATGTTTTGTTCTACTGTGATGCACCAGATTCTTGGCGAGTGCAATCGTAGACTGGTTATCTTGGCGTAGCGTAGTGCTCTATTTTTGAGCAAATCCATTACTAGCCAAAGCGTCGCGATAGATCTAACTTTTTCAGATACTCAACCATGGTCTTTGGATATAGAGCACGTGCATGCGCACGATTTCTTGTGCTCTAATTTTGTGCTATGGCAGCAGTTTTTATCTATATGTGCGATTCTTGTACTTACAGGCAGGCATCCTACAGTATTCTTTGGACGCGGTCATGGTCTTCGGACGCAGTCATGGTCTTCGGACGCGATCATGGTCTTCGAACGCGGCGATGGGAGTTTCTACTCTTATGTGAAGGTGCCGCGCCATCCAACCTGAGGAGCCAGGCCACGACGCCTCCGCCGAGGTTATCGAGGAGCTTAAGGAGCGCCGCGACTAGGCTCTCAACAATTTCGCCAAACTGGCTGTCGGGGATGTGGAGGCGGCGAAGAGAGTGGCACCCTATCTGCCAAAGGAAAAAGGAAACTCCAGGCTTCACACCTCTTTCCGTGGACCTGGTACAAGGTATTGGCTTTGTTGTGGTGGTATGTTATGGGATTACTTATGCAGAGGTCGGCTTACATGAAGAAAAGATGGCAAAGCAAGCAATCGAAGCATCAATTGCTATCACGATTTATGAAATCATGGCTGTGTGATGTCTTGAACCACCACCAAGGCTCCGCCGAGTTCCATTCATCGAAGACCGCACCCAATTCTACCACGCTCGACGTCCTTGCCCACAATCAACGTAAGTTCAGTACAAAGTATACCGTCTGATGGGTTATTAGTTATAAACTTGCTGAGGTGTAATTATATAATTATATTTATAATCACGTGTCACTAGACCGCCACCAGACTGCACCTTCGTCTCGGTTTTTTAATCCATGTGGCGCAAAAGGTTCTTGGAAAACGTTGTGCAGCGCGTCATCGACGAGGACGAAGAAGGCACGAGGAAGAAGAGACAGAGGGCCGCCAACAAGAGAACTGTCGACCTCGATCTTGGCGGACGAGGTACGAATGGATATCGTTCCTGCCGTGTACTTGGAATCTAGCCGGTCGACGCAAACTGACATGTGCCCCAACCATCTGTCGTTCACTGCCAGTGAGTATCACTATTTCAAAAGTACACGAGCGCCTCCACCCTCTCATCCCTCTCGAGCCACCGTTTCCTCTACATGTAGGACTCAGGCTTTTCCACCTTTCCATTCCAGGCCCTCTCAACCATCGTGTTCCATGAATGGTCCGCTTTCGTCAGCTCCCTTCCATCGCCCCTAAGCGGACCAGTGATCCCCGACTTAAGAAGGGACGAGGACTACGATGACCTGATACACGTGCACGCACTGGTTGCGAAGACGCCCGAGTGCGACGCGTTTTTCGCGCAGATGGAACAGGACGTTGTGAAGGAGCTTAGAGCCAGGATGGGTGAGTGAGTGGAACGCGGGCGCGGAGTGGAGAGAAATAAGTGGTTATGGGATGGATGTTGTTAGGAGTAGTATTAACGAGGGACATGACCCAAACTGTGTATGGCGTGATAGCTTGTTGGTGTATCTCTCGATACTTATTCTCTACCACATGATTATTTCCACATCCCTCTTACCCCAGAAGCGTCCTCCACCTCTCTTACCACAGAAGCGCCTTCCATCATCACCGCCATCTGCCCCGTCTGCCAGCACTTTCCGCCCTCTTGCTACCAACGCCATGCTCTGATCCTCTGCACGCACTGTGATCTGCACATCGAGACGGGCATCGACGGGATGTCGCTGGAGTTCTTGCAGAACCTGGCGGTGGTGACGAGGGGCGAGCACGAGTATGTACAAAGTCTCTTTAAAACTTTCGGTCGAATTTTGTCAGACTGACACGCACCACCTCTCGGCTGCAGTTCCCAGTGTGCCAGCGTCCCGACGGTTGAGGTACAGGCTATCCCCGGGTTGGAGCAGTCGACAATGGTGATGACGTGCGGAACATGTGCATATTTTGCGATTATGTTGTGATTTAAGCCAGTGGCGCGGAGGAGAGGTGGAGAGGGCAGGGTGGGATAGAGTGTCGATAGGCCATTAGTGCGCACACAGGGAGGGTGATTGGCAACATACTTTGTATAAAACACAATTTATTTGCTTTTTGACTGGAACCTTCGTATCCAAACTACTGTGTCATGCTTGCTGCAAGCATCCCTTTTTGGGCCCATGACGCCATGGCGGCGTACACCAGACTAAGCCTCCGTTGTCGCCAAGTCGGGAGATATAGATTTCGTTGTGTCGGGACTGTAATTTCCCGCTACCGAATTTGTATATATATAACGCGTCACAACCTCTTTCTTACCCACGTTCTCTTACCCACACCAGCAAAACCGCTCAACCACTCAACCGCCATGCAAAATTCCGTATCGAAAGGACTCGCTGTCATTGTTGGGGTTGGCCCAGGAGTGGGTGCCGCCTTGGCTCGAAAGTTTTCGTCCAAGTACACCGTTGCCTTATTCGCAAGGAATTCCAGTATGTATATACGTGGGACGATTTCGGGGAGTTTGGCCGAGGTGCAAAAGGGTGCGAGAGTTGAAGGGGAATTCATACTTAGTGTAGGACTATGTAACTTTACTATAGTCTGACCTCTTGTCATCGCTGAACACGTTTCTATCGCATAGCCTATCTCGACACGCTCAATTCCGAAATCGAGCAGACCGGCGGCAAGGTAAGCCCTCCCTTTTACTTTATCGGTTCATTTTCCCGCACCCTTTCCCGCCTTATATACCAACCCTCTGCCGCATCACCCCAGGCCGCCTCCTTCCCCTGCGACGTGGGCTCCGAGGAATCCGTCAAGTCGGCCTTCGCGGCATTGAAAACGCAATTCAGTGATACGCCCATCGAGTTGGCTGTGTACAACGCGTCGGTTTATGTGCGCGGAAACATCCTCGAAATGGAGGCGTCCGAGTTTGAGAGCGCATGGAAGGTCATCTGGTGAGAATGAACATATTGGTGCGGTTAGAGGGAGGGGGGGGGGTTGCGGCGGAGGTGTTGTGTGCATATAGGCCTGCTGGGTTGGGTTCTGGGTTTCTAATTTCAACACATGTATATACCTTCCCCACCTCTGAAAATACCCACAGCATGGGCGCCTTCCTCGTTTCCAAAGAGGTCGTCCCTGGCATGCTCGAGCGCAAACGCGGCACCCTCATATTCACTGGTGCGACGGCCTCGCTGCGCGGTTCGGCAAAGTATGTCATGTAGCTCTTATTTCCCTCTTTTATATCTCAACCAATATATACATATAACCATTGAACTCCTATCCCCACACACCCAATCAACACACAGATTTGCCCCCTTCGCCGTCGGCAAGTTCGGCCTCCGCGCCCTGTCGCAATCGCTGGCGCGCGAATTCGGCCCTCAGGGCGTTCACGTAGCGCACGTAATTGTCGATGGTGCAATTGACACGCCCAGGTATTTAACGCACGCCTTCTCTTCCTGCCTCTCTTCTTACGCTCACACCTCCCGTGCTCCCGACACACCTTGCCTTCCAGGATTCGTGGCATGGCGGCCACCTTCAACAAGAACCCGGAGACGGAAATGCTGAACCCAGACCGGATTGCGGACGCGTACTCATACCTGCACGAGCAGCATCCGTCGACCTGGACACACGAGCTCGACCTGAGGCCCGCGGTGGAAAAATTTTGAGGCGCATCCGAGGGAAATGGGCCACGTAGGGAATATGTGGTGTGGAGTTGGTGATTCGGAAGGGCAGAGGATTGTTGGGCGAATGGAGAATCTCGTGTTGTGGAACATGACGTGTCGTCGTTGTGTGGGATGTCTTGTGCGGGCCGTCTCGTTTTGGTAATAAATACCGTTTAGTTACGCGACTTTGCCTACCTTGTCTCTAACACCAATTATTTTGGTCAATACTACATTTGATTGTTTGATATCCTATTATCATCTTTCCACGGCACGCCGCGTTAACCGACTGCCTAAACCGCGGGCCATCGTCGAGGTCAGACGTGACTATAGGGTCTGGCAACTCCGTTGGATAACTAAACTACCGCCGGCGTGATGTTTTGCAACAATTAAGATTTATACACGACAAACAAGCCCGATACAGTACGCATAACCAATGGATGCAAAGATATCTATTTTAATATTTGCATCGGGCACAGAAGACGAGGCCGCATCCATTCTGCATTCTGCGCCGGGCACACGCATCCCCGAGTTTACTGATAACGCAGCCATAAGTCCCTCGACAGCCCCCAGAACGACTGCGAGCAGGGCTCAAGCAGCCTCTGCGACCTGATCCACCACTGACGGTCAAATGCGAACCCGCCGGCGCGAGACAAGGTTGGTGCAGTCTTTTTTGAGGTGTGGGTGGTTGGCCTTGTTGCAATTGTGGCAGTACGGCTTTGCATAGGATAGATACCGCGGCGGCTCGGTTGTGGCAGTGGGTTGGCGACAAAAGAAAAATTACAACCAAGGGCCGTAAGGGTTGTAACCGCATTCATATTTAAGGTTAATGACTGTAAAGACAGCTATTTATAGAAATTTATTTTTCAACGAGAACATCGCCACGACACGTCATCGTTCACGCCGAGTCTATCATCTAGTACCCTCAAACTAATGGAAAAACTGAGCACATAAACAGAATACTTGAACAGATGCTCAAAAACTATTATTCTTATAAGTAAAATGATTGGGACTACTATTTGATATATAGAATTTATATATAATAATACTATCTAATCATCTACTAGTCTTTTCCCTTTCTAGTAACTTTATGGTCAAGACTCTGAGACTTCTACAAGTCTAGTTCTCTTTCAGAAAAGCAGTCAAACACAAGTCTCTACTACTAAGAACCTCATAAATAAGATGGATGAACTACTTAAGATAACTATTGTGAACTTGTAGAAGGCTCAACAGTATTCAGCCAAGTATGTTAATAAGAAATATTGTGATATTATCTATACTATTAGTGATCAAGTTCTCCTGTTAACTAAGAATCTCAAGATATAATCACAAGTCAACTATCTGTTAAATAAGTTTCAACTTAAGTTTATTGGACTCTTTGAGATTACAGAATAAGTCTCTACAAATGTCTATCATCTTAAGTTATCTGAAATCATAAGAGTATACCTAGTCTTTTATATATCTTATCTCAAGATCTGGAATCAGTTACTACCCTACTTTAGTTAAATTCCCTAGCCTTCTACTCCTGTGACTATATTGAATATGAAGCTAAGAAAATTCTTGATAAATGAATCTGTTACTACTGATCTAAATACTAGGTCAAATAGATGAGCTATTCTAAATATAATATATATTATATATTATCATATAGTGGGTGCTGAGTCCTTTAAATATATCAGATTCTCTTAAAGATATATCTCTTAGACTAACTATAAGTTTATTATAAGTAAGTTCTTATTAGAGTGTCTTCCCAAGGTCTTAGAGTCCTCAAACTTCTTATCTTTAAACTGTCTTATTATCTCTTAGATTGCTTGCATAGAATTGAGTATAAGTGAACTGAGGGGACTGACTTTATTTCAAAGAAAATGAGAGAGTTATTTATACAAAATATAATTTAATGATTACTAAGATATAAAGCTAAATATAAATTTCAATAACTAAATAAAATACTAGAATACAGAAAACCAGATGTAAGTACAAATTTGAGTGTCTGTATAGATAGTTGCATAAGTTTAGAATACCAGAAGAATAATAGTTATATAAAGAACTTAGAGCTGAATTGTAACAATTTCACAGTTATGTTTAGTCTTAGTATATTTTCACATCTTTTAGTTAGTCTTTTCTTGTCATTTCTCAAACATTCTACTATGTTCTGCCATCTTCTACTTACTTAGAAACCTTTTCTTGGTGCCCAGACATTACTAGAACACTCTTGTCTTCCTTGGCATCAAGTATCTTATCTTAGCTAGTCATAGAATCTTTTGGAATATTGTAGAACTATATTAGTCATCTTTGCTGAAAACTTATTTCTTGGTATTTCCAAGATCCTGTATAAATATTCTTATTCTCTGTCTGAATAAAGCTCAGAATATTTTCTCTCAGAAATCCTTCAAGAATACTTAAACCTTTAAGTATCTCTTTAAGCTACTTTAGGCTAACTAGAACTTTCAGATTTAGCTGCTTCCTTTTAAAGAAACTAGAATTATTACACTTGGTAGCAGTGATATTGTTACACCTTACCTTATTAAGAAACCTTATATGAATTCAGAAACCAGTTACAACTAGTTATATGAACTCAAAATGAGCTATGAAGAGTCAGTCTACCAGTCAGACCCCTCTGCTACAGAAGAAGTAAGAGGATAGTAGCTCAACATAGAGGATATAATCAATGCTATAGCCCATCAAATCCAAGAACTTCAAGCACAACTAGAATAGCAGAAAACAAGAACTGTAAATATATCACATTCTATCATAGTACTAGTTAGTTTCAAACCACTTAAGCCAGATACCTTCAATAATCATCAAAGAGGACTATCTACAGATGCATGAACCTTCTAGTTAGACTAATACTTCAAGCTTACAAGAATGGAAGAAGATATGCAAGTTTAATTTGCTGCCACACTTTTCTAAGGAAATACAGCCATCTAATGGCATAATCATATCATAGTTACATCCATACACTTATATATATGAATCAAAGACTGGGAAGCTTTCAAGAGAGCTCTTCATAAGCAGTTCAAGCCTACTAATGCTACCAAGCTAGCCAGAGATAAGCTAGCAGACATCAAGCAACTCAAGTCTATACAAAGCTACAATACACAATTCTTGTCAATCCTACTTGAGCTACTAGCAATATCTGAGGATGAAAAGATAGACTGCTATGTCTGAGGCCTAAAGGGAAATACACAAGTTAAGGTTGAGCTAGAAGAGCCCAAAAACCTTAATGAAGCCATGAGAATTACCAATAGATTTGATGTCATCATCTTTGGTAACTACTTTGAACCAGAATACCATAAGAAGAACCACCACAAGAACCACCACAAGAACCAACCAAGAACAGTTGGCCCAGCACTAATAGACTTAGACACTATGAACAAAAAGAATACAAAGCTTACCCCTGAAGAAAAGGACTGCCTAAAGAAATCTGGAACCTATTTCTTCTATTGCCAAATAGAATATATTGCAACCAAATGTCCTAAGAAGACTAGTGAACCCTTAAAACCAGTTACCATATTGTCTAAGGATATATCTGTCAACTCCACTACCAGTCAATCTGAGCTCAAGGTCAAGAAACTTTACTTGAAGACTCAGATCTCTCAATATCAAACAGAAGGAGCTATTGATCTTGACCTACACTCAGTCAAACAAGTTACTATTCCAGCTGCCTACTGAAATTGTAGTTCAATGTCCTGAAGAACATTATGCCAGAATTATACCATAATCAAGACTTAGTATCAAACATCATTTAGATATAAGTGCTGGTGTCATTGATCCAGACTTTTGAGGACAAGTTCAAGTTCTGCTTATTAACTAGAAGAATCAAGACTATACAGTTAAGAAAGGAGACCAAGTTATACAAATGATCCTGGAAAAAGCCAGTCAACTCAAGATTACAGAAGTCCAAGAACTCTCTGAAACTCAATGAGACCAAAAAGGTTTTGATAGTACTGATCAAGCAGCAAGTCTTAGTAAAAATCAAGCTTAAGCTATGCTCATTTTCAAAGGCCTAATCAAAGGAAAAGAAGTTCAAGTACTCATAGACAGTAAAGCTATAGGGAACTTTATTAATCAGAATCTCATTGAAAGCCTCAAGATCCTTATCAAGCCTGCACCCAAGAACAATAGTATAGTTACTACAGATGGTACTCTATACCCCATTGAGTCAATTGCTACCAAACTACCCATCAAGATCCAGAAATACTAGGAATGAGTAGAATTTGAGATTGCTCCACTAGGAGATCATAACCTGATCCTAAGAAAATCCTAGCTTATGAAATACAACCCAGACATTGATTGGGGCAAGAATGAAGTCACCTTACTTCAAGATAGAGCCAACATCACTATCAAGACAGACAAGATCATGAGCAAGACCCAGATTGCAACACTGTCAGCTATATAGTACAAGAGAGTACTTAAGAAGGCAATACATACCTTTATTATAATAGTCTGTCCCAAGAAACAAGACAAGAGACTATTAGTCAATAAAAGCATCAAGTTACTGTTAGAAGAATTCAAGGATGTCTTTCCAGACAAGCTATCTGGTCTACTGCCTACATGAGAAGTTGATCATAAAATTAAACTGACCCCAGAAGCTATACTACCCAAAAAACACATATACTACATATCATTATTCAAAATTGAAGTAGTCAAGAAGGAATTAGAAGAACTACTTGCATAAGGAGCCATTCAGCAAAGCAAATCTCCTTATGGCTCACCAGTCCTATTTGTCAAGAAAAAGAATAGTACTCTGTGAATATATATAGACTATCATGCACTCAACAAGCTTACTATCAAGAACCACTATCTACTACTCTTGATTGATAAAATCTTTAATACTCTTAAGAATGCCAAGTACTTCACCAAGTTGGACCTCATGTCAGGATACCACCAGATTTGAATCAAGTCAGAAGATATTCCCAAGACTGCATTCATGACTTCCTTTGGACTCTATGAATTCCTGGTCTTAGCATTTGATCTCACCAATGTACCTACCACATTCTAGACTCTGATGAATAAGATATTCAAGGACTATCTTTCTCCTGTGTAATTCAAGTTACACCAACTTCAAGCAACAGTTTTCAACACAAATCAGAGGAAAGGTATTATAAAAATATCATCAAGCAAGAGTTCCGACAAGCATGCTGGGTCGGGTGGACCTGGGGCTTTCAGCTGGCAGTATGTCAGGAGGGGTTATGGCCTGGGAATGGGGGCCTTTGGAGAGTCAAAGGGTGGTGAGGGTTCTGGAAGTGGTCCGGTGGCTAGTAGTAGTGGGGGGAGACCTGGCCCCCTAAGTTTTGCAGATAAGGTGAAGAAGAGTGGGTGGCCAGCTGGGTCTAGGGCTGGTGCTGCTGTAGGGAAGGGCAAGGCAAGCCTAGGGAGGGGGGGAGGTACTTAGGTGGGGGAGGCAAGCATAGGTACTGGAGGTACTGTGGCTGGGGGTAGGACTGCTGATGGAAGTGTGACGGATAATCAGGAAAAAAAAAGAGATATGACAGCTGATGGCGGAGTGGGGCAGGGATTCCCGATGTGGAAGGGGGATCTGGCCGATGGTGTAATGGGGCTGGCAGTAGCACCATTACTCAGGAAATCAATCTTGGAGTTTGCAGTGACACTGTGCTTCTGAGGCTTAGTGGTGATAGTGAGGATGGTCTTGGGGCTTATCTTGAAGCAGGTGGCTGGGGCTGCCTCAGTGAAGTTTCTGAAGGGTCTGGAGGGGGTTGAGATGGGTTTTGAGGAGGTGGGCCTACTGGAAGAGGCACTGAAGACTGGAGTGGTAGTTGGGGAGGTGGTGGTCTCCATGGTGCACTGTTTGAGGTGGGACCCCAGAGTGGTGCAGCTGCTGGTAAAGGGGGTGCCCACAGTGATGAAGGAGGAGATGAGGAGGAGGGTAGAAGAGGTGATGGTAGAGTTTGGTGATATGGTGGATATTGGCTTCCAGGTGTGGGAGGGGACAACGATTAGGACAAGTGATGTTGATATTAGGATTTGGCTGGCAGGGAGGGAGGCCACAGGGAAGGCAAGTGATTGGTCTATGGTATTGATGTGGGGGGCTTTTGTCTGTAAGGTGTCGAGGGTGAAGGGGAGTGAGGAGGAGGAGGAGGACTTATTGGAAGTGTTGGAGGAGCTGAGTGGTGCGGTGGAATGGCAGGCAAAGGCCTGGAAGCTCTATGAGGAGTTGACACATCTGGAGATTATAGAGAGGAAGTGTATCTGCACTGACAAGAGGCAGTGGGAGTGGACCCAGGGGTGCTTGAGGCAGAAGGAGCTTTTGGCCAGAATGAAAGAGGGGGCAAAGAAGATGGTGGAGGGGGTGGAGGAGTCTGGAGGCATCAAAGCTAGCATCTGGACTAGTAAAGAAGGAGGGGAGGTGGAGGTGACCAAGAAGGGGACTGGGAAGGCACCGAGCAAGGACCCCTATGCTGATGGTACGTTTGAGGTCTAGGAACAGGAGTTGGATGGCACCCCTCCCCTCTCATCAGGAGGGGCCCAATTGTGAAGAGAGGGGCAGCAGAGGATGTGCTGATGAAGGGGGCCCAGCAGGTGCACTTTGGGGTCCCTGATGTGATGAAGGGGGGCCAGGTGGTGGCAGTTGATGAGGATGAGCTGGTGGATGTCTCAGAGGAGGAGTGGGATGAGGCTGCCAGTATGGGTGCAGATACCACGATGCTGGACATAGGGCAGCTGGGGACTCCTGGTGGGAAGGAGATGGGGAACCTACTGTGGATGAGCAAGGTGATGGATAACCTAGCAGCTGAGGAGTTGGGAGAAGTGGACCTGCATGTGATGCCTAAGGAGTATTGGGCATGGATTCTGCATAGTGATGGGGTGGTGGAGGCACTGAAGGTAGAGATTCTTGCGATCTTCATGGAAGAGGAGGGATATGAGGTGGATAAGGTGTGAGAGGCAGAGCTGACAGCAGTTGCTGATGAGCAGGCTGCCTACTATTGGGCAGAGCATCATGGGTTGCAACTATGGCAGAAGACCTATCTGGAGTATTGTGAGGACTTTGAGGAGAAAGAGGATGAGGTGATGGCTGAACTTCTGGGAGGGTTGGAGGTACAGGAAGCTAAAGAGAAGGGACTAGCTGCTGAGCATGACTTGGACTTGGTGCAGGAGGAGTTAAATGTGGATTTGTAGAGGATAGGATCATTATATAACATTATTTTCTATGAACAGTACAACTAACATTTTCTCTCTGAATGTGAATAGATTATGGAGATCTGGGCAGTGTAAGAACATTTTCACTTGGCTCAATGGATTGGAGGCTGATCTCTTTTTACTGCAGGATATATGGTGTGAGGATGAGGATGACCAGATAGAGTGGACTAGGGAATGGGGTGGGGCTACAGCTTGGTTTGGCAAAGTGGCAATTCTGGTGAAGAAGGGTAGAGGAGACTTAGAGGGAATTAGGAACTGGGGTGACCACTTGATCTGGGGAGAATGGCATCAGCCAGGGTGGGAATTGGTGAGAGTTGGCTCCTGCTACTGCCCTGTAGTTAGAGGTGAGTGGATTGCATGGATTAAAGAGCTGCTGGAGGAGGGTACTTTTTTGAAAGAAGGTGTCGATATTCTGGGTGGGGATTTCAATATGGTTCGGGATCTGCAACTAGATAGAACTGACAGAGAGAGGAATGCCAGTGGGAGAAGTGGTGGTCTGGATGCATGGAAGGAGGTGGAGAATCTTGGCTCCTTAGGGGATATGGGCAGAAATCACTAGGGACTGTTAGGGCAGGGGCAGTTTGGGGGGAGTGGAGATGGACCCAGACATTGGTGCCTTAACTCCTCTCTGCTGGCTGAGAAGGGGTTGTGGGACTCATGGGTGGAGGACATCCAGGTGAAGGTTCCTCTCTGGAGGCAGGAAGGTTTATCTGTGGGTGTCCATTGGATGAGGTTGAAAGAGGCTGTAAGGGTCTATTGGGGAGGGGCTGGTAGAGAGGCTGGGAGGCAGAGGAGGAAGCATGTACAGTGTGCTTCAAATAGGCTAAGGAGATTGCAGATGGAGTGGACTGATTTGCTTACTTCTGATGAGGTGGAGGATTGGAGGTTAGAGTGGGCAAAATTGGAGGTAGTGGAACTGCAACAGGTGTTAAGAGAGGAGGAGGAGACTCATATGTGAGAGATGGCTGCCAAGCTAAGATGGCAGGGGCTTGAGGAGGGAGAGTGGCCTACTAGGTACTTGTCTAGGCTCCTCAAAGCTAGGAGGGTGTGGCATTGGTGGGATGGGGTCTTTGATGCTGAGGGGGATTTGGTGCATGGTACGCAACAGATCCTGGAGGTATTGAAGGAGAAATGACAGGGTCTGTGGAGTGAGGAAGAAGGGGGTGCTGATGAAGAGGCAATTGGCAATACACTGGAGGAGTGGGAGCTGCTGCAGGTAGAGGGACTGGGTGACTTGATCTTACTAGTCCAAGAGGAGGAGATCCAAGGAGTCCTGGTAGCAACTAAGCTTGGGACAGTGCCAGGGGAGGATGGGTTACCATGGGACTTCTGGAAGAAGATGGCAAAGGTCCCTAGAGTGCTGCAAGAGATGGCTGCCCTCTGTGACCATGTTCTGCTGAATGGTATGTGGGTTAAAGAGCAGGACTTGGGGCTGGTGGCCCTATTGTACAAAGACAAGAGCAGGTATGAGGATTGAAAGAACTGGAGACCAATTATGCTTCTGGATATGGACCGGAAGTTAGTGACTAAGGTGATTGTTGCAAGGCTATAGAAGGTTGCTCAATAGGTACTAGGTGAGGAGCAGCAGGGCTTTGTAGGAGGAAGACTTATCAGAGATGGGACTGCCTGAGTGCATGGCATTATTGAAGGGGTCCAGGCTTGTGGACTGGATGGTAGATTGGTTTTTTTGGACCAGGAGAAGGCCTATGACCATGTTTGGCAGGTTTGGCTGGGCAAGGTGCTGAACAGAATTAGTGTTCCACCACAGTTTCGGGCTACTATGTTGAATTTATTGGAGGGAAGTAGAGTGGCACTGATGTGTAATGGTCACAGGAGTTTGGCATTTCTCTTGGGGAGAGGAGTTCCTCAAGGAGACCCACTGTCTCCTATCCTTTATGCCCTTTCCCTGGAACCTTTGATGGATAGGATCTATCAGAAGGTGGCTGGGCTCTCTGTGTATGGTGTAGAGTGGAAGGTGGGGGCCTTTGCAGATGATATGGTAGTTGGACTTGGCTCAGTGGTGGATGTAGAGGCTCTTTAGGAAACAGTAGAATGGTATGAGGTATACTCTGGAGCGAAACTCAACTGGCATAAGTGCGAGACAATGGTGTTGGGGAATGGGCTAGTGGGAGGAGACATCATTGGAACAATTGTCCTCACAGGAGAGGTAGTGTGGTATCTCGGTATCTTCCTTTCAGTATATAGATCGGTCCTGCCAAGGATATGGTAGGAGAGGAGAGTGGTCATTTGGGGGGAGACTCTTAAAGGTTGGGGGGGTTGTCACATCTCCCTGGCAGGGTGGGTGGCAATTCTGAATATGTACTGGTTCCCCAAGCTGTGGTATGTAGCATATCACTTAGACTTTCCAGTCTGAGTAGTGAAGAGGCTGACAAAACTGGCTAGAGATTGGATTTGGGCAGGAAGAAGGGCCCAGATCAGTTGGGATACTCTGGTGGAGCTGGTATTTAGGGGAGGCCTAGGCCTTGTTGATTTCCCAAAGTGACTATACTGCTTGCGAGCTTGGTGGTTGAAAAGGACTGTTGAGCTATAGGGTGGGAGTTGGGTGCCACTGATGCAGAAGGTATGAGAGATGAGATTCTCCCCCCAGGGGTCTTCGGGAGATCTACTCTCTTTGATGGGTCTGAATGGAAGCCAACAGCTATGGTGTAAGGGCTTCTGGTGGGGAGTGGTGGATGGAGTATACCAGATTGGTCTGCGCTGGCGAGGCAATGAGGGGGAGGTGGTGTGGGGCTCAGCTATGTAGCGATGGGACTGTCTGCTTCTAGGGGGAGTTCTACTAGCTGAGTTTGATATTGGTGATGGAGTGGAGTGTCAGTGGGGACTTGGCCAGGATCTTGGCCAAGTAGTTGGCAGGCAGTGAGGATTGGTGAGGAATGGGACTGGGCAGGAATCTGGTCTTGGAGTGCCGAGATGCAGAGGTGGCTTCCTCCCAAGTTCTGGGTAGTACAGTGATGCATACTGTAGAGGAATGTCATGTTAAATTTCCATGCTGAGCATCTGGTGGATGGTGGTCGACTAGATTGTGAGGAGTGTTATAATATAGGGCAAGCTGGGGGATTTGTGCAGACACCAGAATATTGGCTGGGAGAATGTGAGATTCTGGGGGACTTTTGGATAGCTATAGGGGACTGACTAGATGTCAAAAGGAGGCCAGATGGAGAGAGAGGTCGCTGGGAGGATTTGGAATCTAGACTTATGAGAGGTGTTGGCAATGGGTGGCTCACTATAGGGTGGGTTATAGCAGTGTGGGTGGGGTTGGCTGGACATTGGCTCTTTGTTTTTGAGGAGGGGTAACAGTTAGGGATACAGGAGAAGTTGTTGAGGTAGGAGGTGTTGGTGGGGGATCTACTGACTGAGTGGTGGGTTGGCTGGGGTCCCCAAGGTGGGCGGCATTGCTGTCTGGTGGAAGGGATCTATAAGCAGAGTGGTGGGCGAGTGGAAATGGTGTTTGACAAGGTAGTCTTTCATCGAGATGGGGTAGGGGGG
>RBNI01002726.1:0-17705 GCA_003990745.1 Jimgerdemannia flammicorona | reverse complement strand
CCCCCCACCCATGCCACCAACTTATCAAAATATTCTTCATCAGTCCTTCCTATTGCAACAGTTATACCCCTAAGCCCAACTGCCTCCCATTCTCAAATATATACCACCAGTGTCCTGCCAACCCTACCCATACAGCCAGTACCCACCCTAAAGTAAGCTACTCCCTCCCAACCCCTCCCACCAATCTATTCCACAGATTCTCCCACTGACCCCTCACACTATCCCCTCTCTGCACAATACCCAACCTCTTCCCAACCACTATCCAGAAGTCACTGAGCACCTCACACTCTCCTAGCTAATGTTCAGGCATCTGTATATAACTCTCTTCCTATCCAACATTATAGCACTCCTTACAGTCAAAGGTTCTCCCTTCTACAAGGTGACCAAAGTGAAAATTGAGCATAACATTCCTCCTCAACATATGCTACCAGACTACTCAATACTTCGGTAGTAGCTACTACCAAATCTCAGCACACCAGTTCCAGATCCCATTCCAGTTCCACTCCTTGCCAATACCTACCAACTACCATCCACTGGGCCACAGATCCTGCCCCAACCCCCTCTGATACTCAATCTCATCACTAATATCAAAGTCACCTAAGAGGATACCCTTCAGCAACACATGGTCCCATCTCTACATCACTGGGCCCCAAGGTCTTTCTCCCTTATCTCCCTGCCAACAAATGCTGATGTGGTGTGCCCCATCAGTGATACCCCACCAGAAGCCCTTAAACCTCATGTGCCCAATGTTCTGAAGCCCAACCAAGGACAGAAGATCTCCTGTAGATCTCTCAGTAAGGACCTCATCTTCCAGACCTTCTTCAATAGAGGAATCCAACTGCCACCCCTCAGCTCAACAGCTCTCTTCAGTCACTATACTCTTAGGCAGTGTAATCTCTTTGGAAAGTCAACCAGCCCAAGTCCCCCTCCAGTCATCAGCAGAGACAGAATATCTCAGCTAATCTGACTCCTTCTCTCCACCCAGATCCACCCCTTGGCCAGTTCCAGTAGTCTCTTTACCACCCAGGCTGAGAAGTCCAGATGATATATCAGATACTACAACTTCAGTAGCCAGTAAGTATTCAAGATAGAGATATGCCCAACCAGAGATAAGTGGCAGCCTCTCCAGCTCTGCAGGGCCTCCTCCCAGATAACCACCTGCTGCTCCCATCAGAGTTTTGAAAGAACAGACCCATATACTGACAAATAGATGCCCAAGTACCTCACTGCCTCCCCAGTAGAGACAATTGTTCCAATGATATCCCCTCCCATCAGGCCATTACCTAACATCATTGTCTCACACTTGTGCCAGTTAAGTTTAGCTACAGAATGCACCTCATACCACTCCACTATCACCTTGAGTTTCTCCACATTAGCAATTAATCTCAGACCAACCACTATGTCATTCACAAAGGCTCCAACCTTCCATCCAATGCCCAATACTGAGAGCCCTACTATCTTCTACTGAATCCTGTCCATCAATAGCTCCAATGAGAGTATATACAAAATAGAGAACAGTGGGTCCCCTTGGAGGACCCCCTTACCTAGAGGAAAAGCCCCCCCTTAGTATCCATTGCATATGAGTACTGCCTGACTCCCTTCTAGTAGGCTAATCATTACCACTCAGAACTGCTGAGGGATACCAATCCTATCCAGGACTTTTGCCAGCCAGACTCACCAGACCTGGTCGTATGCCTTCTCTTGATCCAGAAAAACCAGGTGCCCATCTAGTCCACAGGCCCATGCTCCCTCAATAACACTATACACCCAAGCTGTGCCATCTCTAATGAGCCAGCCACCCACAAAACCCTGCTGCTCCTCCCCCAATACCTGCTTGGCCACCTTCTGCAATCTCACCACCACCAACTTAGTAACTAGCTTCTTGTCTATATCCAGTAGCATGATTGGCCACCAGTTTCTCCAGTTCTCTCTCCTGCCTTTGTTCTTATAGAGCAGAGCCACCAGCCCTAGATCCTGGTTGCCCACCCATCTCCCTGACTCTAGCACTAAGTCACACATCACTATTAATTCTTCTAGCATACTGGGGATTCTCACCATCTTCTTCCAAAAGTCCCAGGGCAAGCCATCCTCCCCTAGTACTGTCCCCAGTAAAGTTGCAGCAAGAACCTGGTGAATCTCCTCCTCCTGTACTGGCAATACTAGGCTGTTCAATCCTTCTATCTGTAGTGAGTACCAATCCTCTAAGATATGGTCAATAGTAGTCTCATCAGCCTCCCCCTCCTCCTCACTCCACAGACCACTCCACTTCTCCTTTAACAATCCAAGAATGTCATATATACCATGCACCAAATGTCCATTAGTGACCAATGTCCCCTCTCACCTCTGCTGAACTCTCCTTGCTTGAAAGACCCTTGTGAGGAACTTAGAGGGCCTCTCCCCTTCCTCCAGTCCCTGCCAATGCAGCTGTGCTGCCAGACTCTGTATCCATACCTCCTCCTCCTCCCTTATTACCAATTGCAGCTCCTCAACCTCCTTCTGTACCTGTAATAATCAGTCCTCTCCTCTCTCCTGGGCTAATAGCCAAGCTCCATTCTCCAGAAGCTGAGCCAGCCTAGCAGAAGCCCAGGCCACCCATTATCTCCTCTGTCTGCCAGCCATCTTGTCAGCCTCTCCCCAGTAGACCCTAGTAGTCTCCTTTAGCCACATTCACCTAACACCCATGGGGGCCCCCTCCTGTACCCAATCTTCTACTCTCTGCTAAATGTCTACAGCCCACTTATCCCACAACCCCTTATCATCCAACAAAGAGGAATTTAGGCACCAATGTCCAGGCCCATCCCCACTCTCCCCAAAATGTCCCTGTCCCAACAACCCCTAATGATCCGACCATAGACACCACTCAACCTCTAGGATTTCCAGATATCTAACCCCCAGCAGTCTGCAGTCAAGACCCAGTCAATCCTTGTCCCCAGACCCTTGGTCTAGTGTGTATAGACCCTCCTATTACCCCAAAATCCCCTGCCAGTATCCACTAGTGCACTCAGCCTTTCTACCTCCTCTCATACTTCCAAACCACTACTCTGATCCTCAGCCCCCCTCCCTCCATCAGTTCTATCCACCAACACATCTTGGACCATATTGAAATCCCCTCCAAGTATATCCACTTCAGTCTCTATAAGGGCCCCACTCTCCTAGAGGCCCTTCACCCAGTCTACATGCTCCATCTATATAGCAGAGAAGTAGTAAGACCCCACTATAACTAGCTCCCAACCTGCTTGAATCCACTCTCCCCAAACCAGCCTGTCTTCTCAGCTCCTCACCTCTCATATCTCTCCTCTGCTCCTTTGGACCAAAATATCCACCTTTCTATTCCATACAACCTCACCTTCCCATTCCTTAGTCCACTTTAGTCTATCCAAATCATCCTCACACCTTACATCCTGTAAAAAAAAGAGATCTGCCTCCACTCCCTTCAGCTAAGCAAAAATGTTCCAATGTTGACACAAACCCTATAACCTATTCACATTGAGTGAAAAAATGTTAGTTGTACTGTTCATAAGAAATATCATGAAAATGAAAATGCACCAAGTCCAGATTGTGTTCAGCAGACACTGCCTCCTCTTCAGTCCTCTTAGTTTCCAGTCCTTCTAGTAGCTCAGCCATTTCCCCATCCTCCTTTTCTCAAATTCCTCATGATACTCCAAGCAGGCCTCTTGCCAGAGCTGTAAACCATAATGCTTCTCCCAGCAGTAGATGGCCTACTCACCAGCAACAACTGCCAGCTTGGCCTCCCTTTCCTTGTCTACCTCATACCCTTCCTTCCTACTCCAGGAAAACTGCCAGTATCTCTGCCCTTAGTACCTCCACTACTCCATCACCATATAAGATCCTCGCCCAGTACTCATCACTTATCACTCTCAGGTCCACTTCTCCCAGTTCCTCAGCTACAAGGTTGTTCATCATCTGATACATCCACAGTAGATTCCTCACTTTCTTCCCCCCAGGGGTTGTAGGTTGACCTCTACTCAGCATTAAGATGTCTTTCCCCATACTTGCAGCCTCATTCCACCCCTCCTCCAGAACATCCACTAGTTTCTTCTCACCAACTGCTACCACTTGTTCACCTTTTGCCACCTCAGGAACCCCAAAGTACACCTGCTAGGCCCCATGTATGGGCACATCCTCCCCTGCTCAGCCCCTCGCAGCTGGTCTCTGCCTGATAAGAGGGGTTGGTATAGGAGACTGCTCCCAGACTTTGAACATACCATTCTCATATAGATCCTCACTCAGCGCCTTCCTGGCCTCCTCCAGACCCACCTCCACATTCTCCCCTTGCCTCCCAGTCCAGACACTTGCCAAAGCTCCCCCAGTATCCTCACTTTCATCAGCAGTCCTCTTCTTCTTCACCTCCAGACTTGCCAGCAACTCCCTCTACCTCTTATGACCTTGGGACCTCTCCTACAGCCCCTTATCAATATGGACTCACCTCTTATTGACAATCTCCAGGTGTGTCGACTCCACATATACCTTCCAAGCCTTTGCCCTCTGCTCCACTGTACCACTCAGCTCCTCCAGCATCTCTAACAGATCCTCCTTCTCCTCCTCCTCACTCCCCTTTACCCTTGTCACCTTGCACACAAAGGCTCCCCATATCATTACTGAAGGCCAATCATGTGTCTTGCCAGTAGCCTCTCTCCCTGCCAATCAAATCTGGATGTCAACATTCCCTGTCTGAAAGATGGTCTCTTTCCAGACCCTAAACCCTATATCAACCACCTCCCTATACTCAGCCATCACCTCCTCTACTCTCCTCCTCATCTCCACCATAGTCACTATAGATACTCTCTTGACCAGGAGTTGTGCCACCCTGGAGTCCCATCTCAAGCACTATGCCATTAGGACACACACCTCTCCAACTATCAACTCAGCCTTCAGTGCCTCCTTAAGTAGCCCTGCCACCTCAAAGCCCACCTCTACCCCTCCAGGCCCTTCAAGAACTTAATCAATACTGTGCCTTCCACCTGCTTCACAATTAGCCCTAGAACTATTTTAGCCATCACCACCAAGCCCCTGAAGCATAGGATGACTACAAATTCTGAGATTGTCTTTTTGAGTAATGGTGCTACTGCCAGTCCTGTTACCCCATCGGCTAGGTCCCTGGGTCTCATGCTCTTCCCACTGCTCAGTCTACTATCAGCAGTCCCATCTAGATTTTTTTCCCAATCGCCCATCACACTCCCATCAGTAGTCACCCCCTCAGCTACTACACCACCAGCCCCACTTCTCTGGCCCTCTGGAGGAGCTCCCCCTTGAAGCCTCTGCCCTGTAGCCTTCATCATCACCTTTTCCCCCCTCAGCCAACCCTCCAGCCCAGCTCTCTGCTGACCCCCCTTTACCTTCTCCATGAAGCTCACCCTTCCTGTTCCCTGGCCTCCAGCACCACCCCCTCCCCTACCATATCCTCCTGCCAACAAGCCCCTCATACTTCCCCCCAAGCCAGGACCTCTCCCCACATACTGCCAATTGAATATACCAGGGCCACCCTGCCCAGTATACACCTTGGAATACTCATTGGTTGCTATGAAACTAATAACTTTTCTCCAAAAATGGTGTTGTAAGTATTGCCAGAACTTTGTATAACCTGAGTGATACTGGAGAAAGATATATCTTATATATTTTTTTTTTTTTTTTTTTTTTTTTTTTTTTATAGTCACTTGGACTCTTCCATTTATTACCCTTCTATTTATAAGTTTACAGTATACCTCTCCACTACCTGATTCCCATGGGTGTGCCACTCCCCCCACCTATATGAACAAAGACCACTTTCTCACCTGCAACACCCACCCTCCCCCCACTCTGCTGACAGATTTTCTCTACCAAACGACGCCTTCGACCCCCCTGCAACCTCCAACCAAGCCACCAGCCCATCAGGATATCTTCCATAAGACTACACCAACTCAGCAGCCTGACCTTGGAGCCAAGCCTCTGCCCATCTTCAAAAACATATAACCAGTGACTGGCCAGCCCCACCCAAATAGCCAATGTCCAGCCTAACATCAGCCATTCCTTCTCCACCCCCCCCTCCAATCTATCCCTTAAAACCTCCCATCACCCCCACACTCCAGCTCTCTCACCCACTCCCCCCAAATGATCCCCAATGTTCTGCCAAAAGGTACGAAGTATCTCACACTCCCCTAGCCAATGTTCAGGCGTCTGTATGTATCCCTCTTCCTGCCCTACATTATAGCACTCTTTACAGTCGAAGCAACCTCCCTCGATAAGGTGACCTGAGTGGAAATTGAGCATGACATTCCACCTCAGCACATGCCACCAGAACACCCAGTACTTTGGCAGCAGCCACCTCCTCACCTCAGCACTCTAGACCCAAATGCTACACTAGTCCCACTCTTCGCTGATTCCTACTCCTTGCCAACTGCTAGGCCACAGGTCCTGGCCTGGTCCCTGCTGGCATTCAATCCCATCACCAATATTAAACTCAATTAGGGGGATGCCCCCCAGTAACACGTGGTCCCATCACCATATCTCTGGGTCCCAAACTGCCTCCCCTTTATCTCCCTGCCACCTAATTCCAATGTGGTGCGCCCCTTCTGCCACTCCCCACCAGAAGCCTTTGAATCACAATTGCTCAGTATTCTGAAGGCCTACAAATGCTAGGAGATCACCAGTCGAACCTCTTGGAGAGGACCTCATCTCTCAGACTTTCTGCAGTAGGGGGACCCAACCACCTCCTCTCAACTCCACCGCTCTCTTCAGCCACCATGCTCTCAGGCAGTGCAGCCTCTTAGAGAAGTCCACCAGCCCCAGTCCCCCATTTACCATTGGTAAGGATAAGACCTCTCAGCTGATTTGACTCCACCTTCCAGCCCAGATCCACCCCTTGGCCAGCTTCATCAATCTCTTTACTACCTAGGCAGGGAAGTCCAAATGATAAGCCAGATACTACACCTTCGGCAGCCAATAGACATTCAGAATCGAAACTCGTCCGGCCAGAGATAATTGGCAGCCCCTCCAACTCTGCAGGGCCTCCTCCCAAATGCCAACCCTCTGTTCTCACCAATGTTGAGACAGAACTGACCCATATACTGACAGATAAATACCCAAGTACCGAACCATCTCGCCAGCAGGGACAATGGTACCAATAATCTCCCCTCCCACCAGACTATTGCCTAACACCATTGTCTCGCACTTATGCCAATTGAGTCTAGCCCTGGAGTTCACCTCATACCACTCCACTGTTTCCTTGAGCTTCTCAACATCTGCAATTGATCCTAGGCCAACCACTATGTCATCCACAAAAGCCCCTACTTTCCACTCAATACCAAAGATAGAGAGCCCCACTATCTTCCATCTGATTCTGTCCATGAAGGGCTCCAGAGAAAGAGCATACAAAATGGGGGACAGCAGGTCCCCCTGAGGCACCCTCCTACCCAGGGGAAATGCTACCCCTCTGTGTCCATTACATAGGAGTGCAGCCCTACTTCCTTCCAGTAGGCTGACCATGGCTGTCCGGAACTGTTGTGGGACCCCAATTCTATCCAAAACTTTCACCAGCCAGACCCAACACACTCAGTCAAAGCCTTCTCCTGGTCCAGAAAGACCAGATGTCCATCTAGTCCACTGGCTCGTGCTCCTTCAATAACTCTATGAACCCATGCTGTGCTATCCCTGATGAGCCAGCCTCCCACAAATCCCCTCTGCTCATCACCCAGGACTTGCTGGGCCACCTTTTGCAACCTCATGACCACCACCTTGGTAACCAACTTTCGGTCTATATCAAGTAGCATAATCGGCCTCCAGTTCTTCCAGTCCTCTCGCCTTCCTTTGTTCTTATAAAGCAATGTTACCAGCCCCAGATCCTGTTCTCCCACCCATCTCCCCGTTTGTATAATCCAATCACACAGTGCCATCATCTCTCCTAGTACTCCTGGGACTCCCGCCATCTTTTTCCAGAAGTCTCAAGGCAGTCCATCCTCCCCAGGTGCCATATCCGAGGTTGTCGCAGCAAGAACCTGGCAGATCTCCTCCTCTTGCATTGGCATTACTAAGTCCCCCAGCCCAATTGCTTGTGTAGGGTACCAATCCTCCAACGCTTGGTCAATATCTGCAGTATCTGCCCCACCCTCCTCCTCACTCCACAATCTACTCCAATACTCCTTTAACAATCCAAGAATGTCTTGTACTCCATGCACCAATATACTATCAGCATTTAGCATCCCCTCTCACCTTTGTTGTACCCTTCTTGCCTGAAGGGCTCTTGTGAGAAACTTTGATGGCTGCTCCCCTTCCTCTAACCCCTACCAACGAAGCCACACTGCCAGACCCTGAACCCTTGCCTCTTCCTCATTCCGCAGCATCTGTTGTAGTTCAACCACCTCCATTCTTGTCCTTATTACTCTCCAATCCTCCTCCCCCTCCAACGTCACCCATCTCACCCAGTCCTCCAAGAGTCTAGTCAGTCTACAAGAAGCCCACTGCACCCGCTGCCTCCTCTGTCTTCCAGCCTCCTTACCAGCCTTGCTCCAGAAGGTCCTGGTCATCCCCTTCATCCTCATCCACCAAATGCCAACTGGAGCACCCTCCTGCCTCCAGCACTCCACTCGCAGTCGAATGGCTTCAGCCCACTCATCCCACTGGATCTCATCATCTAGTAGGGAGGAATTAAGGCACCAATGTCCAGGCCCATCCCCACTTCCCCCAAAATGTCCCTGCCCTAAAAGCCCCTAATGATCCGATCAAGGACACCATTCTACCTCCAGCAACTTCTAAACATCCAAGCCCCAGCAGCTGGCTGTCAGAATCCAATCAATCCTTATCCCCAGGCCACCAGCCCAGTGCATGTACACCCTCCTATCCCCCCAATATTCTCTACCCGCATCCACCAGAGCACTCAGTCTTTCCACTTCCTCCCATACTGCCAGTCCTCCACTCCACCCCTCAGCTCCTCGTCCTCCATCAGTTCTGTCCCTCAATATGTCTCTGACTATATTGAAGTCTCCACCGAGTATGTCTACTCCAACCTCCACAAGAATTCCACTCTCCTGTAGGCCCTTTACCCAATTCACATGCTCACCCTATACCATGGGGCAGTAACAGGAGCCTACTGTAACTGGCTCCCAACCCATGCATATCCACTCTCTCTAGACCAATCAGTCCCCCCAGCTTTGTATATCCCTTATCTCTCCTTTGCCTTTTTGTACCAGGATCCCAACCTTGCCCTTCCAGACTGCCTTGCCTCCCCACTCCTTCATCCATTCCATTCTATCCAAGTCATCCTCACACCTGACATCCTGCAAGAGGAAGAGATCGGCCTCCAATCCCTTCAGCCAAGTTAAAATGTTCTTATGCCGATAAGCACCCCATAGCCCATTCACATTCAAAGAAAAAATGTTGGTTGTACTATTCATAGTGAAAAAATGTTGTGTCAACAAGCTTCCTCTACTGCTCCATGTATATCTCCTCCTGTGCCAAATTCAGATTATGTTCCATAGTCACCTCCTTCTCTTCAGCCCTCTGAGCCTCCAGTCCAGCCAATAGCTCATTCATCTCCCCATCTGTCTTCTCCTCGAATTCCTCATGGTACTCCAGGCAGGCTTCCTGCCAGAGCTGCAGTCTATGACACTTGGTCCAGCAGTATTCAGCTCTCTCTCCTGCGACTCCCGCCATCTCTGCCTCCCACTCCTTATCTACCTCATAGCTCTCCTTCTCCAGATACATCACCAGGATCTCCGCCTTCAATGCCATCACCACCTCTTCCCCCTGCAGAATCCTTGCCCAATGCTTGTCACTCATCACCCTCAAATCCACCTCACTGAGCTCCTCAGCTGCCAAGTTGTTCATCATCCTGCACATCCAAAGTAGGTTCCCCACCTCCTTTTCTCTAGAAGTCGCCAGTCTCCCACCATCCAGCATTGTGGTGTCAGCCCCAGCACTCGCAGCCTCATCCTACTCCTCTGGGACATCCACTAGTTCCTCCTCACCAACTGCCACCACTTATCCCCCATTTGCTGCCTCTGGAACTCCAAATTGCACTCTCTGGGCCCCCCGCATTGGCACATCCTCCTCCACCCTGTTTCAGGAAGCTGGGCCCCTCATGATAAGGGGAGTAGGGGTTGGAGAATTCTCCCATATCTCATCCCAAACCTCTAGTGTACCATCTGCATATGGGTCCTTGCTAGTCATCTCCCTGTTCTCACCAGTCCCCTTCCCAGCACTCTCATCTCCCTCACCTGCCCAGACACTCGCTTTGGCCCCCCCTGTGGCCACCATCCTGTTCATCTCCTTCTGAGGTCCACTCTTCATCTTTGCCAGCAGTTCCCTCTGCCTCTTACATCTCTGATCTCATTCCCACTGCACCTTACTCACTCGAATCCACTTCCCATCCACCACCTCCAAGTGTGTCACCTCCTCAAAACCCTCCAAGCCTTCGCCCGCCATTGCACTGCACTACTCAGCTCTTTCAGTGCTTCCAATAGGTCCTCTTCCTCCTCCTCACTCCCCTTCATCCTCATCACCTTACACACAATCACCCCCCAGCCCATACTAGAAGGCCAGTCCCTTGTCTTCCCAGTTGCCTCCTTCCCTGCCAACTGAATCCTCACATCCACATCACCCATCCTGAGCAAGGTCCCCTCCCAGACTTGAAATCCAATATCTACTACCTCTCCATACTCTGCCATGACCTCCTCAACTCTCTTCCTTGTCTCCATTGCCGTCACTGTGGGCACCCCTTTCACCAACAGTTGGACCACTCTGGGATCCCATTTCAGACATCGGGCCATCAGTACACACATCTCCCCAACTACCAATCCAACCTTCAATGCTTCCTCCAATGGCTCAGTCTCCTCAAAGCCCACCTCCACTCCCTCCAGTCCCTTTAAAACTTTACAGATGCTGCTCCAGCCACCTGCTTGGCAATCAGCCCCAATAGCATTTTTGCTATCACTGCTAGGCCCCAGAAGCATAGTGTCACTGCGAATGCTGAAATCGATTTCTTGAGTAACAGTGCCACTGTCAGGCCCATCACACCATCTGCCAAATCTCCTTGTCTCTCAAGCCCCAGTCGCTCAGCTACACCATCTACAGTCACATCTGGATTTTTTTCCAGATTAGCAGTCCCATCTCCATCAGCCATCACACCCCCCCCAGCCACTACACCTCCAGTCCCTCTGCCCCCTTTGCCAAGGGCCACTCCTCCATGTACTGTCGCCTTCTCTGCTTCCTTGCCTTTCTTCAACCAACCCTCCAGCCCCAATGTCTGCCTCCTCTCCTTCACTGTCTCAGCAAAGCTTGCCCTCCCAGATCTCTGTCCTCCACTTCCACCTTCTCCCCTTCTATGCCCACCTGCCAGCAGCCCCCTCATACCTTCCCCCAGGCCAGGGCCTCTCCCCACTTGCTGCCAGTTGAAAGCACTCAGGCTGCCCTGCCCAGTACACACCTCAGATTGCCTGTTGGTCGCCATGTTGCTAGTCTCTTTTCTCCAAAATGATGTTGTAGTTGCCTTCCGAATGTTGTGTAACCTGAGAGGTACCGGAGAGAGATGTGCATCTGACTTCTTTAGTCATGTAGATGTCTCCATAGGCATTCTGACTGACTTGTATTCATCTATGCCAAATTGCTTGAGTACTGTTTGAATATAGGCTTCTTGTCCTAGATATATGGTGTATGTATTCCTGTCAGATATGATGGATATTCCCAAAAGGAAAGATGCATTACCCATATCTGTCATTTTGAACTTCTTGCATAATATCACCTTTACTTTGTTGATCTCACCTGTCATTCTGACTAGAACAATATTGTCAACCCAAATTCCCAGATATACTATTCCTGAGAGTGAATGACAGATATATATACATGGCTTGGCCTCGCATCATTTGAATCCATTATCCTTTATAAGGTAGTCATCAATCTTTTGATTCCATAATCTCACTACTTGTTTAATGCCATAAAGATCTTTGCATAGTTGGCATACTAACTCCTTCTTATTGTCTTTGTCATATAGTTCATATCCTTTCGGTTGATAGATGTAGAGTTCTGTATCCACATCTCCATTTAGAAAGACCATCTTGATATCCATTTGATGTATTTCATAATCGTACTTGGCTCCAATCACAAGAAGTATTCTAAGCGAAGTAAGCTTGAATACCAGGGAAAATGTTTTGTCATAATTAACTCCAAAGTCCTGCACAAATACCCCTTTGCTACAAATTGTGCCTTGTATCATTCTACATTAGCATTACTGTCATGCTTGACTTTATATACCCATCGGGATCCTATAGCTTGTTGATTCGCTGGAAGAGAGACTAAGTCCCACATATTATTCTTGATAAGTGAGCTATACTCCTCATCTATAGCCTTTTTCCTCTCCTTCTTGCAGTTGGAATGAATGGCTTCATCATAGCTTTCCAGCTCTCCAGTCATTACTATATAAGCACACTTGCATTTGCAGGTATAGTTCACATGATGTTGTTTCTGTCGGGATGTCTTGGTTAGATTCCAGTAATCTCCTAAATCCACTCAAACTTCATTGTCCAGTCTAGACTTGTGCTTCTTCTTGCTCTTTGGGGAGATATCCTCTTCCTCTTCATTATCTGTAATCTTCATGATTCTTGGTTCAGAGGGCTTCATGGATAACTGCATTGTCAATCTTGTAGATGTGGGTGTTGAAATTTCGATCATTGGTATAATTGCACTCATTATTGGCATAGTTCCACTCACCATTGGTGTAGTTCCTCTTACTCTTGGTGGATTGAATATGGACATAGGAACTTCTATGTGAATTTCCTGTTCATTTGCTCTTTCCTTGAACTGAACATTGCAGGAGATGACAATACTCCATTTCTGCAAATTCCACAGTCTGAATGATACTCATCATATCTAAGGAATATATGCTTATCCATCTTAGGCTCAAATTTGCCTCTATTACTATCTTTATCTAGAATATAAGCCTTGCTTCCGAATGTCTGTAAGTGTGAGATGTTGGGCTTGGATCTACTCCATAGTTCTTCAGGTGTAAGATTGTTGTCTTTGGATTGCCTGCTATCACATTCTTTACTTAAAGCTTGAGAAATGTATTGATTGTGTATATATATCGCCATATTCAACACTTCTGCCCAAAATGATTATAGTAGACTAGCTACATTCATCATCATTCAAGCCATCTCTATGATCATTCAATTGAATCATTCCACTATGCCATTTTGTTGTAGTGTATAGGGCACTGTCCTATTGTATCGTATTCTATGCTCTTCAAGAAATGTTTGAAGGACCTGTTCACAATTCTGTCCTGTTGTCAGAGCATAGCATCTTTATTCAACATTTCATTTCATTCTCCATGTCCACTTTAAATTCTATGAATTTCTCGAATACCTTGCTCTTCACTGAAAGGAAGTATATATAGGCTTTATGGGTATAATCGTCAATGAAGATGATGAAATATTTCTTTCTAAAGTATGAAGATGTATGTATGAGACTGCAGATATCTATGTATATAAGGTTGAGTATGCTATTTGCTCATTTCGTTCATTCCTAAAAAGATCTCTGAGAAGTCTTATTTGCTGCACAATCATCACAAAAGAAATTCAGAGATATACAGTTTGGCAATCCCTTCACTGAACTATTCCTCATTATCTGTTCCAAGCTCGTCTTGCTGATATATCCTAAGCATTCATGCCATATATGCCAGGTGTTGCAGAGTGTGCCGATGTAGTGTTTGGCATACCATCAATTGTGTATAGGTTCTCTCTTTTCGATGCATATATTAATTACTTATTGTTCTTTAGATTGATTACCATTATGCTATTCAGCATATATTGACTCCTTTATCTCCTTGAACCATCATCCATCCTATCAAGAAGAGATTTTTACCAATGTCTAGAGCATATAGTACATCCGCAAATGTGCCTGAGGGTTCTTCAACTTTCTCATATAAATGTATACTGATATTGCCTTTGCCCTGAGTGTAGATCACATTGTTATTGCCTAGCTTGATGGGTATCAGATGTTTGAACTTCTTGTACATAGAGAACTACTTGCAATGTGCCATCATATATTGTGTTGCATCAGAATCCATCAGCCAGATTTCCTCACTGTATACATTAGTGCTGCTCGGCATATAGCTCACATTAGTGCTCACACTTGTATTTTCTATCAGTTGTAGGTAGGTCTCCATTTCTACAAAGAATATGCCCTGGCTATCTCCACTTTGATAGTTTGTGTTTGTATTCACAACATTTGTCTATCTATACTGATCGCCCTTTTCCTTTTTCTTGAGGTTGCAATCTTATATATGATGTCCAGACTTATCGCAATAGAAGCACTCACTGCCAAATTTAGCATGTTGACCATCACACTATTGACTGTCATGGCTTTGCCCTCATCCTTTGCTTTGCTTCTTGTTGCCTTGACCACATGCTCTATAGAACGTCTTCTCCTCATAATCTTTATTGGCACCATTGCCTTGCCTCGATTCCTCATTTAATAGGCTCATAATGATATGTTTGTAGTTCAAAAGCTTATCAGATTCCTACATAGTGGACGTGACCACTGTATATACCTTGGGAAGGCCTCATATGAGTGCCAGGACCTTGTCTTCTTCCCTGATAAGGTCTGCTGGTATAGAAAGAGAATTCACCTGATTCATCAGATTATTGACATGGTTGGTATACTCTTGGATACTCTTCTTGGGCTTTTTACATAGAGTAAACAATTGCCCCTTCAGGTGGAATTTGTTTTATATAGATGCTTACTGGTAGTGACTACATAAGATCTCCCAGGCTTTATTTGCCATCATAGCATTCATAATGAGTTTCATTTGCTCATTTGTCAGTATGAAGGTAATCTCCCTTAGTGCTCTGCTATCCTTGGTGGCATCATATCCTGTTACTTGTGCCTGTGGCTTCCAGTACTCCTCCAGACCACATTCCATCAATAGATTCTTCATATGATACACCTATATAGTATAATCCTTACCGTCAAAGACAGGAATCATCCTTTTTATTATATGGATTATACCCACCATTACTGCCACAGGTGTAACCATCAGGGGAACCATACCCATGCCACTTGTGTTACTTGCACTTGGTGCCACACCTGCACTTGGGCTTCCTGGGGTTGACATCTTCAAATATAATATAGTATATATATGTTAAAGAGGTGTATTTATAGTCTACTTCCACTAGCAGGGCTCATAACCTTTGTTGTATACTTGAAGAAATGGGAAGAAAGGAAGGAAGGATTTTTTTTATTGATTTCCAGTTGCACATGCCTTTACACATCTGATTGATGATGTCATACTGCACTACAGATTTATATTGAGTTGTACTTAGAATGAGATTTCAACAACCAGTTCATGATCTTGGCCTTACTCTTTTTAAGGGGTACAGACTTGTTGACCAGAGGCATGGCTGCAGGAGTTACCTCCTTTGGCTAAGGTCAGTTTGCAATACAGTGGCTTCAGCAGCCTACTTAACTGCCCTCTTCCAGAGGGGGGGGGGGGGGAGGAATGGTGTTAATTTCTTTGACTATACATCTTTCAGCATTTCTTCAAACAATAAATTTGTAGGGGTAAATCTGTTCCCTGCTTTTACATTGTCCAGCTTGTGTTTTGTTGGAATTTTGCTAGATTTACTGGAGAAATACATGACAGGGAGGGTTGTTTATTTATACATTCCAAATTGGTGATGTAAAGAATGATGGCGTCACCATTGATGTCTACATCTAAATACAAGCTCGTTACTCAAGTTGCATATTTCAATACACCGTTGTCTTTAGGTGATGCTTTTTGTAAGAATAAAGTTAATTATCTGTCCAAATTGGACATGTGGAATAAAAAGAGCGGGACGGTTGAGGTCAAGCCCTCCACTACTTGGTGCATTTCAGTAGAGCCAACGATTTGAATCAATGGGTTATAAAATACAATTGATCATATAAACTATCTCCTCTTTTACTTGTATTGTTTAAAGGGATAAGTTCCATTCCAAGTTCGTTGAAAATGAGATGAGGGGGCTCCGATCAAAACATCACTAATCGATGATCTTTCCAGTCATGTTCCGAGGATTAATCTCCATCTATCAAAATGTATTCATCTCCATAAACACGCCACTTCTGCGGATCGTTCGAAACTTCGGCGATGTCCATTATCACATTGCCTTTGGCTTCCTTGGTCTTGGATATGTTGACGGAGGTAAAAATATGTGTAAACTTCTTTTAGATCTGAAGCGAGCGTTTTGTCAGTTCCGGGTCGAATATCGAAAAAATAAATAAATAAAAGAAATTGGAATTAAACTTGGAGCGTGGAATGAGCTACCTATTCACATTTGAAACCGCTCAAATGTTTCTCCACAATCCCGAAATTCGAATCACCACACCAAAACGTTTCCATCCGAATTTCAATTCCCATTCCTTTCCCGCTCGATCACAATCACATTTCCTACCACAGCCATCATCATCCGAACCATCCTCCCCTACCCAGTTTCTGTCTCCTACCGCTAGAAGAAGACTTGCCGTTGGGCGACGACTTGCAGGTGAGCGACAACTTGCGACTGGGGGAAGGGTAACGGCTTGCATTACTACTGGGTGGCGAACAAACGTAGCCACAATAACGTTTGCTTGGAATGGCGTAGAGTGACGAGTTTCCGCTGGACATCGAACTTCTACTGGGAAATGATTTACCTGTGATCGACAAATTGCCACTGTGTGATACTCAGTCTCCAAACGACGGAAAACCTCGCTGTCCAAAAATGGGTCTTGCTTGGGGAGGCGAATAGTCTCAGAGGTGTAATTAGCTGTTGGGAGAAAATTAGGCGCAGAGTGATATATAACGGCGATGCTGCAGCGACTTGCCTTTGGTGTATGGGTGTATGGGTGAAGATTGCCACCGACGAATGGCGGCTGAGGGGCGATGCACCTTATGGGTATGGCAAATAGTCGCCAAAGATGGTTAGCTCGTGTGGAATGGCCAAATCGTTGTGGCCCTCATTACGAAGATGGATTACAAAATGGAGGAATGTAGAACGGTACGGGACACAAAACACAAGAAGTACTTTCAAAGCCACGGTCACGAGACGTCGATCTCATGTTTCGAAATTTGATGCAGACGTTCAAACATTTACACAATATTCATACCATTGTAAAGACTCATTTTCTAATAAATGAAATAAATAAAAAAACATTAATAAACCATTATTTTATCATATTGCTCGCATTGCGAAAGAGTTTAACATCTCCTTATTGATAAAAGCCTGCCTGAAATATATTGATTTCTCTTCGCGCTCAACCGTTAGAACCTTTCACGGGAAAGAGATTTACAATGCCTTGAATCATTATGCAATAATCTTTAAACAGTGCATCGAAAACGTGCCAGCCAACGAGATACACTATTTCTGCATATATTGTCCATACCACTTTGGCCCTCTTCCAAACCTCCCTTATCTCCTTCAGCGTCCCCTTTATCCCGCCTCTGCAGCCCCCCTCTCAAACCTCACTCACTTATACAGCGCCTCACACAAATTTCCGGGTTGCTCATGGGGGCGTCAACCTATGTGTTGTGTCTAAGGCCTCGATCGTATCAGCGTTATCTTCGTAGAGGTGCTTCCGAGCAGGTTTATGATGGGCTTGTTGCTCAGACTTGTCAATTCGATGAGCGCGAAACTAAAATAAGAAACACGTGATTGGTCGCGGCCAAAAAAAAAAAAAAAAACTGGGAAAGCCGACGTAATCGGCAAATC